>PVJX010006278.1:19710-78926 GCA_004027295.1 Dolichotis patagonum
AATAATATCAAACATAACACAATAGTATAAAGCCATGCATATAGTGAAAGAATTCCAGGGCTTTCTGAACCAAATAACAGAAAATGATCAATGGGTATTATAATATCTCACAAAATGAATGTTTTAAAGACTAAAACTATCGGTCATTTTGAGAGATGTTAATCTAGATGGGGAAAGCTACAATGGACACACTTTACGGTTGGATCTGGTTACCAGAGGAAGGGAATGAGAGGGTGGTAGGATGTAAGGGTGGGGAATAGAATGGGCATGTTCAAAATATATGATGCCTCTCAAAGCTCTTTCCATATGAAACTAGGGGAGAGGGCAGGGCAAGAGAGTTACTGAGAAGTACAGCTCAAAGCCTGGTACGTACATCTACAAACCTGGCAACAAGAAACACATTAATCTGTATAATCGAAAGAAGGGTTAAAAAAAGATGTCAACAGCAAAAAATGAGAGGTACTTGATTTAGAGTCAAGACAATTACATCAGTATCAATTTTACAAAATGAGGAGGAGCTCTCCCAATAGCCTCACACTGGCCAGGGATAGAGACTGGCTTTCAGAATACTTTTTCTTCTAACATTTTCTACATTCCAGGCTTAGCACCCATGACTAACACAATCTCCATTATTTAGTGTTTCATGGCTCGCAGGACAAGGGAGAAGCAACTCAAGCAGGATTTTTCTGCTGCATCCTGAAAACTCTTAGAATTCTACATATTCTCCTTCAACTCCAGTTCTGCATGCCCCAAGTTCAACAGAATGACAGAGAACTTAAAAGGAGGGCCAAGAAAAGGAAACAGAAACTTTCAACTGAGCGAGTGGAATCTGGAGAGACAAATGGATGAACTGAAGTAAATTATAAAGGATGATTGTCTCAGTCACTTTAAGGTCACTGACATACAATAACTCAAAACCCACAACTTATACAGGTGAATAGGTTTATTTTAACTCAGTCTATGGAGTTTTCAATCCATAGTCAGCTGGCTCCAAGCTGGGCAGCCTGACAGAGGAGCATCACAGGGGAAAACTGGCTCATCTCACAGCACCCAAAAGAAAAGAAGTGAAAAGAGGAGACAAGAAGTGAGTATCTTGGCTTCCACACCATGCACCAAGGATCTGCCTCTTCTGACCTCCTAACAGCAAGTCAGCTATAAGACCCCACAATCCAACCGCTTTCCAAAATTTCTACCTACCAGCACATGAAGCTTTTGATGGACATCTGCATATAAACCATAACAATGATTGAAGCTTCCCTTCATCTCAGCTGGCCAAGACAGTTTGAAGTAAGGGCCTGGTCCAGATCCTCTAAAGGTCATTTCTATTCCTACTGATCGGTTCTGGGTGGCCAGAAGAGTGAACATGCTTAGGTATATAAAAATTTTGCCCCAAGAATTTGAGTCCAGCACACTGAGAGGCTGTCAAATCAGTTAAACAACTAAACAGCGAACAGCAAACTATGGGAGATAATCTTCCTCCAACAGAGTACTTCAAATCAAAAAACAAAACAAAGCAAAACCAAACCCCAACTTTTTCTGCCCCAGGAGATCTGCGAGGAGAGATCATCAGAATGTTTTACTCTTAGTGGTGATATCTAACTTCAGAGACAAGCTGATCTGACTCATCTCTATTGCTCCCTAGAATATAATACTATTCCTGCTTGACTCATGAGGGGACAATGGTGGCTTGCCTGCTAAATATGATGACACACAGAAGGAACTTATAGCTCAGGGTCTGCCAGATTATATGAAAATACATTGGCTAACATCGGAGTTATTAATGGATTACAGTAGACAAATGTTTAAATGAGCATCGCATTTTGTGTAAAGATGCAATATAAAGGAGCTCGCACTCCTGTTGTGAGAAAGGTTACATGCCGTGGAGCAGGTATTGAAAGGAACTTTGTGGCTGGAGACGGGGACAGGTGAGGCAGAGAGCCTGCATACTCAGCATAAAAACTGAATTCCAGTTCTTACAGGGTAGATCTGGATAAAAACTAGGGGCTTGGATAAAATCCTAAAAAACACAATCAAGGTAGTAGGGGATGTAAGAGGGTGAGAGTCATCTTTTGTAGTTTCTAGGGTTCAAGGGAGACATTCAATAATTGAGCTTTTTCCTACCAGGTCCAGAGGACTCCAGGGTGGAATGGTTCAGGGGGCGTCACTTTTCCTACCATGGTCCTCTGTGCTCTCCACGGCCCTAAGAAAGGGCTCCACATCATTTGGGTGTGTTTTCCCACTTGTTTGAGAATGAGTACTTAAAAGGACGTTAGTGAAGGTGAGAGAGAATAGCTGTTGATGTCAAATGAGGACGAAGTGACCATAATCCCATAACGGGAGCATCCAGATATCCTCCTACAACAGCCATTCTGCATATCACAGCGCCCAGTGTAATTTAAACACTTAGCTCTGCTAAACAAGGCAACAAGATGCTCTTCTAACAGTCTCCAGAATCCGAACGGGTAGGGGAGCTCTGCCCTGTCCTTCTGCGGAACCAGCACTTGCCTGAGTATTAGAAAATCACTGTCGGGACCTCAGTTCCATGCACTCTGCAGCCATTAGCAGGTCTCTGAGGGTTAAAAATTCAGTGGGACTGGCTGCTTTCTCAGACGCATCCACTTCTAAAATCTCAGGAACTAAGACTTAGTAGAGGCGGTAGGGTGCCAGAGGGATTCCCTTTTGGCTTCTCCTCTTTCTTCCGCTCCCTGAGAATTTTGTCGGATCACAGAGGTGAGTTGGCACTGAGGCCTTTGTTGTGAACTGAAGCCTCATAAAACCAGCTGGAGGAGAACGCAGGCATCACGCAGCCAGTGTGTGCATTCGCCAGGTGGCTCTTTGAGCTCATTATTCCAGGCCATCCACTGCCTCCTTCACCTCCAGCTACTCGGCCCAAGTCTCCCATCCGAACTTGGTTCTGCAACTGATCATTTTAATTTTTCTCTAGCTAAAGGCTCCTAATGAGAAAACACTGGGAATTAAACTGAAGAAATGTAAGGGGCCTGGGTGCACTGTCTCCTTTATGTATTCTCTATGCTTTGTACCTTTTATGGGGTTGGAAGCCTTATGCTGATAGTAATGCAGTATTCAGGGCATGTGCTGTTAGCAGGCCTGTGTGTAATGTAAATGGAATTATTTGCCATGGAAATACCCAGTCCAATCTCTTAGCAAATTGCAATCCTTGAAACGAGGTCCCTTTGGAAAGTGCTTAAATAAATGTATACTTTGTTTGAAAGATTTACAGCAATTCAGCAGAAATATTGGGTTCTTTTAATATAAAAATAGATTAGCTCTGCTCTATGTATGATAAAATTTAATTAGCAGCCATTTATCAGAATTTGTTAAGAGTCAGATTGTTCATTAACAGGTTAGATTTAATCCCTAAAATATTTCTCTAGAACAGTAGATACTTGAGCATTAGATATGTTTTGCCTGAGTTAAGCATTTATGTAATACATACATGTATTGAAGAGTTACATGGTATCTCATTAATATAATGTGTGTTTTATGCAACAATTAGTAAACTTAAATTAAAAAATATTTTTCCAAAAATGCAAACATATATATATATATATATATATATATATATATATATATAATCTCCATGTATTAATTTGTATATTTGTGGAAGAAAGTTAAGCTGGCTTTTATGTTTTGCCTAGATAGGTTAAAAAAATACACATTAAACTAAGCTTTCTGCTGTGTTCAGAATCCTTTCTAGAGTGAGGTGAATGCAATAAAGGCTATGGGGGTGGTCTGGCAATGTCAGGAACGTCAGTACATTGTCAAGTTCAATGACAGAAAAATGTTGGTGTCAAGTGGTAGAATTGGGCAGACGGCCTAAGAAATAAGTCACCTGGAACACCCTTATAATTCTTAAGTCAAATCACACCATTCGTTTGGAGTAGAACAGCCAAGATGGAGAAGAAAGACGGCAGCTCTCTCTCAAAACTGGTGAGGCTTATTCTTCCAGGCAGAGCATAGTCAGGTCCAGAATGGTCAGGTCAATTTATAAGTCACAAATTTGCTGGCCTCTCTGCCAGTCACCTTCTTTTCTGGGTGTGCATGCCATGCCCCTTTGATCCCTCTTTAACTACAGCAAGACCAGGTTGAATGTTCCAGAAAAAAGTTCTCTGATTTCAGCAATGAGGGGGAGTATTGTGAGGCAGGGTGGGGACCAGGAACCACAATGCTTCCTGGAAGGTCCCAGCAGTGCCACAGGATTGGGCAGATTTTCTGTGCACAGCCAGTGGGTGAGGAACCTCACGGGACCATAGTAAAGAAGGGAAGCTGGCATCCTCCTCTGCCTTCGTCTGTTCACGCTCACGGTCCTAGTAAGGCTGCAAGTGACCAAATACTCATTGCAATGAGCATCTACTGTGGGTGCCCATGATAGGTACTGGGGAGAATGGAGAGGATGCCTGTCACGTGATGCTTCCAGTATATAGCAAATCAGCTTATGGGTTATAATTAGACATGGTGATGAAGTATGTGAATGAAACATAGGAGCCAGAACAAACATAAACAGAGTGAGTGATTGAATCTGGTAGGTGGAACGGGGAAGGCTTCTTAGTACAGAGTAATACAACTGATATGAGGTCTGAAGGACTAAGAGGAGAGGCCGGAAAAGCATCCAAGTGGAGTAATCAAAATATGCAAGTGTTGGAGCTTCATGCAATATGCCATGATATTCACCATGGAACACCACACACACACACACACACACTATTTGCTCATCACCCAGGCCCATACTTCACCTTTTCTCATTTCTTTCTTTTCTTATTGACAGTAACAGAGATTGGACCCAGAGCCTTCAGATTGCGCTCAATCCGGGCTCCCTGTCTTCCTTGTGAATTTTGAAACAGGGTTATGCTACCATACCCAGATCATTCTTTTTTTCTTAAAGTGTAGAGGCAGACACAAACAAGAAACACAGTTAAGCACAGTAAGAAGTTCTGTAAGGAGAGAGAGGAGACATGAAAGGATTGTAACAGCCTTAAAGCTCAGACAGTCAAAGGGATCAAGTATCTGAGAGCAAGATTTCTTAGGCAAAGCAACCGAGGGGTAATTTTTAGACTTAGGCCAGGGCATAATATAAGCCAAAGCATCATGGTGGAAAAGAACTTGGTTGTTCCGCAGACCACTGTCAGCACTTCTGGGTTTCTGGGAGACATATTGCAAACCAGGATGTAGCAGATTAGGCAGGAAACCCTTGTATAACATCCCTGGCAGTGTTTATTGTTCCATGAATATTTATTGAACATCTGCCGCGTTGTGGGCCCTAGGGCTCACTACACCAAATGTGACTTGATCTACACCTTTAACAAGGACTCACATGAAACAAGTAGTCAGTGAAGAGAAGCAAATGAGGAAGACAACCCAACACCCTTGGGAGGTGAGGAGATGACTAGGAATAGGAGTGAGAAGCCAGGCTTTGCAGACGTGTTAAAGAATGTTAGTTTTCATGCTCAAAGCAGTCAGACATTTTTACAGCGTTTTGAGTGGGAATTTAAACATGTTTAATCTTGCATTTTGCAGAGTTGATTCTGGTCACAGTAAAGACATCTATTCTCAGACTCAGACCCTCCCACGCCTCCTCCTCTAACTGATGTCTCTCAAAGTGATGGAAGGAACCCAGGGAATCCACTCTGCAGTGTCACCTTGCCATGCAGAAACCTCAATAGCTTCCACCAGCTCTCTGCACACTTGCAGCCATCTCGCGTCACTAACAACGATACTTTCCGGATTGCCTCTGAGGCATACTGCAATGTCTTCACAACAATTATATTAATATCAGAGCTAGGAATGAGCTGACGGAAAGCTGTTCATCCATGTAATGAGGTTTCAGTTATACTTTAGAAATGTGTCAGATAATTTGGTAAGAGACAGCAGAGTTTTCTGTTTGTCGAGAGATGGGGGAGGTAGAAGCCAAGCTGTTTGGCTTCCACTGTAATGTGAGAAATGTCATCTGTATATGACATGCTTAAGGCTGCAAAAACAAACGTGAATGTGCCATGACAGCGTGGAGCCTAGGACACAGCGAAAGTGGTAGGGAAGGGAAAATGGATGTGAACATCATAATTATTACCTTACCATGATGAAGATCAAGCATCACCTATTTTATTTGAATATGATAGCCCTATAGGGTGGGTATTACCTGCAGTTGACACAGGGCTCAGAGAGGCATTTCACTTCATATCTTTATAACTTTTGAACTTTCAAGAATAGTTTTAACACTAGTGACTTGGTGCTCCATCATTGGATAAGAATCCTTAGAAAGTATATATTTCAGTGTAAAATTGTGAAACCTGTTATTAACATTAACATCATCATCTGTATTGAATTCAGGACTTTCACATACTGGGCAACCCACACACCCCTAAGTTATATGCCTAACCCATAAATTCTATTTTAGATAAGGGGAAAAATGTGATCAAATTCAATAAATAAAGTATCTCCTCCACCGAGCTCAGGTGAATCTCAGTGTTGTGTGTTCCTATGTGACCTTCATTAGCACTGAGATTGTTATTCTGGCCAGTGCTGGAAGTATGGGGCATGCAATAATTTGTTTTTAAAGAGACATGTAGAACCTATGCAGAATGAAATTGAATCCCGCAGGAACAAAATTGGTCCTATATCAACCCGTTTAATTTTCTTAGTTACATTACGTCAGGGGCTTATAACATCAACTGTCCTTTGAAACATCTTTTTCGAGCTTTCATAAACACTCAGGCACAAGCCCGCCTCAAAGATAGTGATGTAACTGTCCCAGCACAGCACTTTGCACACTTTAAGGTCATGGAAACACTTGCTGATCTTGGTAAAGTGCATATTCTGAGTGAATGGATCTGGGCAAGGCTGAGGGTTTTGACTTTCCGACAAGTTGCCAGGTTGTGCCCATCTTCTGGCTGGGGGCATCAGTTTGAGTAGCTGGAGTCTAGAATACAGCCAAGCTGAGAACCATGTCTGTGAGAAGTCTCACTTTGATACTAATCATTTTTTTTCACAGTTTTTGAAGGTTTAAAATTATTAGTAAGAATGAGCTATACAAAATATATGTGACACAAAATGAGCCCCCAAGTGCTAGAACCCCTTTCTGTGCACATAATCTAATTATCCATCTAGTGGGATTTTCCCATAAGCAACCTTAGAAGTATGAGTGTATATATTTTAAAAATCACATAAGATGGTGATATTTGTTTAGCACGTTGCTTTCTCCCTGCCCCAACCCCACTTACCAATGTATCTGGAAGACTGTTCCATACCTTCCAATAAAGAGCTGCCTCATTCTTTTATTTTGGTAAAGTATATGTGACACAAAATGTACCATCTTACCCATTTTAAGGTGCATAGTTCAGTGGCACTAACACATTCACAGTGTTGTGTGACCATCAATACCAACCATCTCCAGAACTAGCTCTTCCTGCTATGTGTCCACTGAATGGTACTGGTTGATAAGTAACTCTGTTTATCAACAAAACAAGAACCTATCTGGTGGTCATGGCTTTCAGGTCTGGTTAGATTTTACTACGTTGCTTTGTGTTCATCGTACTTAATTTTACAGTTACTTTCTGTGATAAGAAATATTAATGTTCCACTAAACGTGGTTTTACTTTTAAACAAACCTACACTCCATCAAAATAATGATGTCTGATAAGTATTAGTGGAGGCGGTACCTGTCTCTGCCACAGATATTAAAGTTGCTCATGAAAAACTGAAGCAGAGGTCCCCGGCCTTTGCCCAGTTGGCCAAGACTTCCCCACACAGGGCAGCAGGAATGGCTTTTGTCTCAGGGCCTCAGGGCTCACACTGAAGCAACCTTTTCTCAGTGTTAGAGTTATTTGCTGTAATTGAGATGACATTCTGTTCCCATTTTCCTCTTCCTTACTAGAATGATAATCAAAAATAAAAGCCTGGGCTTGAAGAATTTTGTGTCTTCTGACAGACAGGGAACCCCCAGGTATGCTCTGTTAGGCGATGTTAAAGGAATATCCATCCAGAAGAATGACAACTTTTCATGGACGTGTCTCCCTTGAGAAAGTCAGAGAAGCACAGCCGTTACCTCCTAGTGGAAGCTTCGTGAGAAATGTGAGCAAAGGCAAGGTAGTTTCCCCAAGCAGATTAGTGGAAGCCACCTGGGATTGGGAGGTCATGGACATGGCACTGAGGTCAGGGCCCACCATTGCCCGCTGCCTGTCCTTAGGAAATCACTTTCACTTCTCCAAGCTTCAGTGTTATTTTTTTTCCAATATGGCAGAGCAAGATAATCTAATAGGGCTTGAAAAGATGTCTTCAGCATGAGCGTCAGGAGATTTTGCACATGAAAAGGATTTGTGAGTAGAAAAGGAAGAATTTGACATCAAACTGCCACTGTGTGCAGTACACCAGCCTGGGAAATAGACTGCCCTTGAAAGAACTGGGTTCAGACGCCAGCTCCACCATCTAATTGTTGTTTAACTCCATCGAACTTGGTTTTCTAATCTGAAAAATGATGAATACAGTACTTTCTTCATGAGAATGGAGAATTAAGTGACATGATATATAGAGAGAGTGCCTCTTCACAGTACATGAGACTCCAAAGTGTTACCAGCAAATGTACGAAGAGCCAAATGAAATGAATGCAGTATTATGCTACTATGCTGTTATGGAAAGGAAGTTATTTGTCCACGATCACATAGACATTGAAGGAGAGAGTATCCAAGCATTAATCAGATTTCTGATTTCTTTCTATGTCCTTCATAGAGAACATTGCAGCTGCATACACATCACATATGCAGGAGAGCACTTTCTTGACAGTCACATTTTTTGTAAATGATGGAATTCACAAGCTGGTCCTCAAGCATAGGTGCCAATTAGTCAAATTATCTTACAGTCCTGGAAATACAGTTTGTGATATGTCATGAAAACCAGTTTTCTATTAAGCAGGCTGAAAAGAGAAGAGAAATTGGAAAGGTGCAATGGGTTCCCATTCAAAAACATAAGGATAGAGCAGGGGGTACCTTGTGGAGAAAAGCATTGCTCTCACACTCACCTAGTATCATATGCCTGTGATGAAATGTTATTGGGAGAAAGTCAAGCTTAGTAAGTAGGTGAGGCACTCAGCTACACTCGTGAAAAGTAAAGCAAAAGGAAAAACAAAAACAAAAACCAAAAAACAGGTTGTACCTGCCAGTGTAGAGGAGGGTTGGAAACACTCAGGGAGGCAGCTTTGCTCACATCCCCTGCGGGTGGCCCAGCAGGACAGGTTTTGCCAAGGTTAATCTGTAGTTTGTTATCAAATAATTTTCTGAGGGTAATGCAGGCAAGAGGAATGTGGAGGAGAGGTAAAGAGCTCACAGGCTTAGGTTTATGACCTAATGTTTTCCCTCCCAGCCAGTGATCCTGGCTAAGTTCAAGTGTTCTCTGAACTCCAGCTTCCTCAGCCCCCAGACTGCGAGGATGACACCGGAACCTACTTCAGAGCGTGCTGGTGTTAGGATTACATGAACTAATTGAAGAGTACATTCATAGAGCAAGTACTCAGTAAGAGGGAGATATTGTTAATTACTGTTAGTACTTGGAAAGCATTTGGTGCCCTGTTTGCGCTGTGCAGACAGCAAAAGGATGCCTGCTTTTTCAGTCATACTACCCTTGTCTGTGGGCATCATGGCAGAAGCAAGGACTCACCCAGGGGGACAGCAAGCCAGCAGAATGGCTCTCTGTCCACCTGGCTGTCACAGCTAGGAGAACCCAAGGCAGTGTTAACTGTCTCTACCAGCGCAGCACAGCACAGTCCTCAGCACGATTTCCTCTTGCCAATTATTCTGACACAGGTTTTCACCCAGGTATTTTATATCAATAAATTCTATCTACCATGTAGGACACTGTTATCATAGAGCTGAAAGACGCTCCTTAAATGTTCAGGCTCAATGCTCTATTGATTGCCCCTAAAGAGCAATCTTGTCACCCCAAGGCTAGGGTGATTTCCTGCCAATGAAGATGTTTCTGAACAGAGGAGAAAGTTTGGGCCACTTTGGTGAAATCCTAGAGACATAAGTTGTTTTCAACCACATAATTCACTCATCAGCCTGAAGATGTTGGGAGGCCGATAAATACCCACAGAAAAGTGCATGGAGGGCAAGCTGGTTGGGGTTGGAGTATAAACTCTTCTCAAGCTGGATCCCCAGAGAAACTTGTCTTCTGGGCATTTATTGAAATGATATTGAAAAAGGCAGGCTCTGGATTAAGAAAGTTGGAGAGTTAAGGCCTATATATAATAGAATAGAGGTGACAATGTCTATTGCACAGAAGAGCTGAGGAAAAAGTAGCAGAAGCGTAAACATTCAGAGCTTATTCTACTGCTCAAGTACCTGGAAACAGGTTCATTATCATCCTTACATGCAGACAGCGAAGCTAAAAAACAGAGTGACTGATAAGCTGGTCCAGAATCATACAACTAACAATTCACAATGCCAGACACTGGAAACCATAAATCTCTGCCTTTAACTTGTATTGAAAGTTTATGGACATCAAGTAATCAGAGGAAAATTGTTCTCAATGCCAGGTATGAAGTAGGATTTAATAAGTGTTGACTGTTGTATTATTACTAGTCCTTACTAAAGATACAGTATCTGCAAATTTTCAAAAAGTCTGAAGAACTTGAAACAGTTCAGCTTCAGCTTCAAATATTTTATATTCCAGGTTATGGCTGATTTTATGTTCCCCATGGACAAGATACACAATTTTGTTTTCCTTATGAAAACATTTAGATTTCCTTAATGTCTAAAAAGAGTTCCATGGGACAAAAGGAGTCTTTTTACAATATTTTTTTCCTAAATCTTGGTAAATAAGACAAGTGGGCAATGGTGAAATAAAATTGCAATGTTCAAGAACTTCCCTAGACATTATTTTACTGGATGACATACTAGGAAGAGGATCAGGTTAATGTCAACTCACATGTAAAAGGAAGAGTTTCAAGGAAGCCTAGCAGAGTATAAGGCAGTTCACCTGCTAGGCAGAGTGTGGATAAGGTTACAGGCTACTGTATCAGACAGTGTATTCAAATCTAGACCCTCACTTACTACACTGATGACATTGTCCTCTCAAAATTTCACATGCCTCTTTCCGAAAATAGAGATAATAGTGAGCCCTAAATGAGTTTACCCAAGGGGAGGTCTTGGAAATTACTAGAGTCTCAATAAACTTCTCTGCCAGTACTGTTATCATCTCCATTATCAGTGAAGGGGTTGCAAAAGTATCACTGAACTACAAAGCTACTGTAATAAAATCAACATGGTACTGGAATAAAAACAGACCTGAAGATCAATGGAATAGATTGGAAGATACAACCACAACCACAAACTCATGCAACCACCTTATCTTTGATAAAGGGGCCAAATATGCTTGCTGAAAAAATGACAGTCTCTTTAACAAATGGTGCTGGAAAAATTGGCTATCCATATGCAGAAGACTAAAACTAGACCCAAGCCTATCATCACACACTAAACTAAAATCTAAATGGATCAAAGATCTAAATATTAAAACAGAAACAGGAAGATAGAGTAGGTAAAAATCTCAAAGATATAGGGGTAGGTAGAGAATTCATGAACAAGAATCAAACTACACGGCAAATACTTCCCAGAATCAGTAACTGGGACCACATCTTATTAAAGAGTTTCTGCATGTCGAAAGAGATTTCCAGCATAGTGAAAAGAAAACCCACAAATTGGGAAAAAATCTTAATGGACAGTCCCTCAGACAAAGGACTTCTGTCTAGAACTTATAAAGAATTTAAAAAATCAGATCCTCGAAATTCAAAAACGCAATCCAAAAATGGGCATCTGAAATGAATACACAGTTCTCAGATGAAGAAATATGAATGGCAAATAAATACATGAAAAAATGTTCATCATCATTAGTCATGAGAGAAATGCAAATTAAAACCACACTGAGATTCCATCTCACCCCAGAAAGAATGGCCAGGATAAAAAAAAAAAAAACTACCAACAAGTGCTGGAGAGGCTGTGGGGAGAAAGGAACTCTTCTGCACTGTTGGTGGGAGTGTAGACTGGTACAACCACTGTGGTGGTCAGCCTGGAGATTCCTCAAAAAGCTAAGTCTGGAGATCCCATTTGACGCAGATATTCCACTTCTAGGCTTATCCCCAGAAGAACTGAAAACATCATACCACAGTGATATATGTGCACCCATGTTTATAGCAGCACAATTTGTAATAGCCAGATCTTGGAAACAACCTAAGTGCCCATCAACTGAGGAATGGATAAAAATTCTGTGGCATTTTTATACAGTGGAGTACTACTCTGCTATAAAGAATGATCACATTGAGATATTTATAAATGGACACGACTTGAGATTATACTCATAAGCGAAATAAACCAAACTCATATGTGTAAATACCGTATAGTCTCCCTAGTATGAGAGTTGATAAGAGTATATAAGATTTTATGGTAATCATGATTCCTCATTTCATTGCTTAGAAGCCTTTCAATGTTTTCATTCATCAGTTGGAATGGTTTTATTCTGTTTTGTTTGACTTTATTATGTGTGATGGTATGAACAGCTGTTTTGAAGAAAACAAAACATTATGACATCTATTGCTGATTTAATATCATCTTGCTTAGAAGTCCTACCATGCTTCTATTCTTCTATTACGATTGGTTCTATCATGTTGTGTCTTATTGGGTTTTAATATATGTGATAATATAAACAAAATTTTTTATTGAAAATGAGATATTATAGTAGCCATTGATCAGTCTCTGTTATTTGGTTCAGAATTCCCTGTAATTATTTCATTCTTTGAATGGCCTTATACTATTGTGTTATGTTTGATATTATTATATTTGAAACTTGCTCAATTGTAGCAGAGAAAGAGATATTATGATAGCTACTGTTAATGTCCGGTTGTCTTATTTAAAGTACTGTGTTGCTTATGTTGTTCTGTTCTGATCTGCTTTGTTCTGCCCTCTTTTGTTTTATTCTCTTTAAAAAAATAAGTATCACTGAGAAGTGTGGTCCTGACACTTAGTGCAGTTCTTTCCATGTCAGATCATTACTTGTGGGGCTCTACCTCCCCAAAACTCTTGCTTTGCTCCTGATTCAAAAATTTATTTTCTTTTAAAAATGGCAGTTTCTAAAAGCTTGAAATAAACAAATCACATCAGGGAATACAACTAGATAAGGAGCACCTTAACAACAGTATCAGAATCTACTGGAGGATCAGATATAAAACCAGATGTCTTTTAAATCAACAGGACAAAGCTGATGCCAGAAAGGTTTACTGCTGATTATAGTGAAGAACGCATAAGTACAAGAAGGGACCCATAAAAACCACCAGCATGTGAAATACTGTCAGACACTGTGTGGTTGCCAGAGAGAAGCAGTGCCAGGCTGGATTCTCATGCTACTTTCTGCAAAATGACTATGCTGGGTATTAAAGTCAATTTCTCAGGCAGCTGTGTGGGAAAGGAATTCTGCAAAGAAGCCCCTTCCTCTGATAGACTTCTTTCAGAACTTTGGATTTTCTGCAGGTAAACTTCTGCAAGACAGACTCACTTCACTGCTCACAGGGCTGGGTACTGTGAGTAAGAAAGAAACTATGCTGGTTTCCCCATCACTGTCACATAAGTACTTTGCAAGAGGCTGGCACCACATGCATATCTCACAACAACCTCACTGGCTACAGAGCAGGGGTAATCACTTGCTTTTATAGGAAAAAATGAGAAGCAGAAGCACCAAGCAACCTGCCCACACTTGCAGGAAGCAGAACCCACAGAGACAACCTGGGTCCTCTGACCCCTGACATGAGCCTGTTTCCATGCTGGACATAAATGACATTCAAATCATGTGATGGCATGTGAGCAAGTCTGGTGGGAATTTAAGTGGTTAGACTGATACAGCAGGAGGAGAAGGATGCACCTTCAAGCTTTCTGAAATGTAGCAGCATGACATACACCCAGCCAGTGGTAAGATCAATACCCTATCTCGAGTCTGGAAGGGCAAATGTGGTTAGTCATAGGCAGTGCTGCTTATCAAAACTGTCAGCAGAGCCAGTTTACTATGCCCAACTATTTCTCAGGGAACAAAGTCTACTTGATGCCTTTTAGAACTTTTCTTTATGTGACCCTAGATTGAAATCAGATGTCCCTTAAGCTCTTGAAAATGCAGGTGTCCTTTACTTCAGTTTTTACATTGACATATTTGTCTCCCCATGAGTGGAGGTATCAAATGGGAGGGAGGCAAACGGGTGATCAGATTTCCTGTTCCCCCTCTACTAGTCACACAGAAAAAGGTTACCTGAATCTCTGCTATTAATAGGAACTCTGCTAAGTCCTGAGGACTCAGTCTTGCCCAACAGGCAAAAGACAAAATGGGAGGTCTGGCATTCTTCGCTTACATACTTCTGGGGGAGATAAAAAGTAAGTAAGACAAACTTATCAGACTGATAAGTATTATGAAAGCTATGAATACAGTGAAAGAAAGTAATCAGGGTGTGGAAATATTTTAGATCTGAGTTGAAACCTGATGGGAGACAGGGAGCCAATTATAGGAATAATCAAGGGAAAATTACTCTAGGCAGAGGGTCTGGAGGAGGGAAAGGACATGGATGACAAATGCTGCTGACTCACTGAGCTTGGGAACCTGGTACTAGGTGAAGCTGGGGTGTGGGTCAACTACGGCATCATGAGGAGCCTGGTAAGCCATGTTTTGGGTTAATTTTAAGTGGTCCCATGTACTGGCCTAGTGCTCAGGTCTCCCTCTCTCAAGAACATTTCCTTCTCTCTTCTGCAGGCATTTCTAGATCTTTCAGGAGTCAGCTTGTGCCTCAGGTGCAGTCTCTACGTTCTTAATGACATACACCAGATGGGTGACACATTGCTGACAGTGGGCTGTTAATTGGCTCGCAGCCCACTGGAAGGGGCAACAACACAGGCCTGAGAGCTCTAAATTATTTGGGCAGCATCATAGCAGGAGATAGAGGCTGTCAGCTTTGTCCTCCCAGAGAAAGGCTCATTACAAACCCAGACTGTCCGACAGTGGCTTTGTACAGGAATCGGGAAGATTAGGTTCAACAGAACCTCAGCAAGGTAAGTCCCGAGCCTGGGCTCCACAATCAGTGACGCTGCTTTGGCCCAGGCAGCCACACTGAGTCTTATTATCTGAGGATGGTAACAGCACCTGCCTGCCGACTCAACACTACATGAAGTACTTCACAGTCATGCTTTAAAAAGCATGAGTTTATTAGTCTCCAATCATTACTATCTTTATTAGAACTAGCATAAAAAACCTCAACTCTTACTCTCTTCCTTATCCATATTTACTTCTTTCAAAAACCCACATGACAGTATGGTACATTTTTGCAAAGAAACCCTACTACAAGTAATGACCAATAGCTATATAGGTTCTCTGGAGAGGTAACATTTCCAAGCAGTGGGCAGCAAAAGCCTATGCGTCACTGTAAGGCAGGAGCCAGGACCAGAGCACATCACCACCAGCAACAGCTCTCGGTCACCCACAAGCCCTGGCCTGCTCCTTGGACAAAGACAGACCTGGGACTTAGGGTCCCTGGAGCCGGGAGCTACAGGTAGCTGGTGCTGGACTCAGCTCTATCCCTAAGACCTGGAGTACTGGGGTCAAGGGCAGTCTCAAAGGCTCCTTTGGAGTGACAGCTGTGCCTGAAGCCAGTAAGCAGTGGACAGTGGAGGACAAGAGACCAATCTGCAGTCTCAGCATCTATCCAGGGACTTACCTCCTCCCTCCTGGATGCAGACTCCACAGCTATGGCAGGGAGAGTCAGCACTCCTTGGGTGGAGTTCTTAAGCTGGTGGGACAGTGGGAAGAAAGCAAGGCTGCTGCCACCCCCGGTTATCTCACCAAAGGGGAGTGACAGGGAGAACTCTCGTTTTATCTCTGGCTGGAACAGAGGACTGAGTTCTTGAAGCTCAACCTTCAATTTCATACACCTGAACACAAGTCCTCCACCCTGATTTCCTGCTCTTATGGCCTACTGTAGCAACTTGCTTGGTCCCGCCCTCCTTATCCAGTCCAGGCTGTGTGCCAAGCCCTCATCCCCACCCTCCTCCTCCTCTTCCTACTTGGCTCCTGGCTCGACTGGCCTGACAGATCACGTGGCCTAGAGAGGCTGCTTATGTGCCTGCTTGGTTCCAGATTTCTACCAGCCTGATTCTGGCTTTTGCAACCTATTTTGAGAAGCAGAATTTGGGACTTGGTTGGGCCAGATCAAGGGAAAAATGGAACGGAGCAGTTGTTTGAAGCTTGAATAGAAACTTGTATCACTTCCTAGCTCCTGCCACAGGTTGATTTCATTCCAAGCTAAAGAGCCACTCTAGTAGCTAAGATGTATCCATACTGCACCCTTACTTTAGAGAGGCCAGATTTTCTTAAGAAAGATGTGGCAGCTACTTTTGTTTTTAGCAGAGAAAACTTGAGCAACAAAGTGTAAATCTGCTCCCCAGGCCCAAAGGAGATACCATGTTTTCTTCTATACAATGAGAACTTCCCAATACACTGCATGTCTGTTATTAACATGCAATTAATCACTGATTTAGATGTTCGCTTGAATCAACAGGTGGCCTTAATGATAGGGAGTTAAATTATCCTTGAAAAATGACAGTCATCATTCAGTTTTCGAATCTAAGAATTTGGGATTTTATTTCTCACTTTGGCAAAATAGTATTATTCCTTCCTGATTAGACATTGCCAGAATTTAAGATTTATAGGAATTAACTGAGTTATTGAAAACACAGATTTCTGCTTGAAATTCAAGATTCCAGGAAGGGTTGTAAATATGGAATTCCAATGGGTGGCCTTGTACCTTGTATCTTAAAGAGATGCTGCCTGAGAATAGCTCTAAGTTTTCTGTTTCCTATTTGGCATCTCTGGTTTCCTTTCAGAGTCAACTAGGGCCCATCTGTTCCCCATTGCTTCCAACTCACTTTTCTACCCCTGCCCTCAAGAATTTTCCAGCTGACTCTAGTGATTTCATTTTCTCTCTAGCTCACGAATGAGCATTGTCAAAGCAGAGTCTAAGGCTCACAGATATGTCAGCAATCGGAGGCCTTAGAAGTGATGTCCCTGAATGCTTCTTATTTCACCAGCACAGATAGTGAGCTCTGGCCCCGCCCTTTCTTCACCTCAGGCCCAAACATCAGCCTGCTGCTTCTCCCAGGTGATTTGCTATCCCCTGAGAGTTATCTGTCCCCAAGCCAAATACCCCCATGCCAGTCACTCTACAGGTTCTAGCACTTCTGGAGGTGAATCAGGTACATGAGCCCAGGTTCCCTACACCAAGACTGTGCTTAGGTCCCATATTTCTTAGAAAGGTTAATTCTAAACTGAGCTGCCCACATCGTACCTGCTCCTCCAATTATCCAGGCAACTAGATCTGATAGGACTGTTTGATCACATCAGTCAGTTACCTGTAAGACAAGAAATACAGGGTCTGCTTGATTTAAATCATTTTTACTAAGTACCCAATATGTATAGGATAACATGTAAGGCACAATGTGTGGAGTGAAGGAGACCCAGGTAAACTACAAGTTTATCAGTGAATTGGGTGAATGGCAGAGAAGGGGAATCAAATGTTGACAGTGATTTGGGAAAATCCACATTTAAATTCATATATACACAGTGGAAAAGTTTGCTCTTTTAAAGATGTCCGACTCTTCTCATTAATAGCTTGGAGGGTCCTGTGTAATACAGTGTGCACCTCTGAGTTCCACAACTTTTTCTCTGCAATTGTCACTTACCAGATAACTTAATGCTGGCATGGTCTAGTGATTACAAACAAACGCGGATACCAGATTTCTTGGATTCTATAGTAGGTTCCTCCACTACTTCAGTGGCAAGTGGTTATGGGCAAAATGCTCAGGTTCTCTGGGGAATAATAACAGTACTTTCATCATAGAGCTTTTCTAGGATAGGGTGAACTATAGTACATGAGTGCTCTACTGAAAGAGCTTAAATATTATCATTATTTATGAGATTCTGACTGGTAGTACCATGTGTAGTCATTTTCATTGTGAAGGACTCCTAGTAGTTTCCCACCTAAACAGCACTAATGATTCTCAAATCCTTGTTTCACTTCCTGTGTGCTTTCTGTTCTCTGTTAGTTTATCTTTGCTATTCCTCATGTATTCATTTAATTATTTTTAGTTGAGGTTACTTATTTTTAGTTTAGTTGAAGTCACACCACATGCCATGAACTATGCTAACTACTGGGAATTCAACACTAAAAAAGCATAGCCACTATCCTGGTCCTCCAGAGAGTCAGTGGATACAGCAGATAGTGATGGATAAATCACACAAAAGTGGTGAAATTATGATTGCAATAAATGTTAAGAAGGAGGGGTGCCCAGTGCTGTGAAAGAATGTGAGGAAGGATTTGACCTGGTCAAAGGGTGACGTTGTCATTGGAATAGAGTCAACTCTGAAGCAGGTGGGATAACACTGTAAGTTTCCACACAAATCCCATGTACCACGTGTAGTAGGCAGCTTTATTGCAATAACACCGGACCTCCAAATCTCCATGGTTTCCACCACAAAGGTCTACTACAGAGAGGCTTCTGGGTGACTGCAGTTCTGCTTGGATCATGCTTGTGCTTTTCAGTTAGGGACTCAGGCTGAAGGAACTCTCTCTCAGTGGGACATGCTATTTTCATGGCAGCAAGAAAGATAAGGAATACTGAGGGAAGTTGGTCTGCATTTAAGCTGCTGCTTAGATGTGCTTCTGTTGTATCTGCTTTTAACTTCTTTGTTCAAAACCCAAAGCTGCTTGGACAGGATTGTGTGGTTATCGCCATTGGGAGCATGGTGAGCCACATGGCAGTGGGTATGAATGAGACCCACTTACAAGGGAGGAGGCAGGAATAAATAATGGAAAATTTCATATGTGTATATATATGTATGTATGTATGTATATGCATGTATGAGCTACTGAATTAGGGGCCTGTGGTACAGGCAAATGGCAAAAGACTCAGAGACTTGAAAGAGCTGACAGGAAGATGGTGAGTCTGAGATAGGACCAAGCCCTGCAAAAGAATCTGACTTTCACAGTGAGCAATGGGGAAACACCAATTTTGACTCATCTAGCCCCTCTTTTCAGTGGTTATATTGATGGTTTTTATATTTTTCTGGTTTCCACAGTGATACATGTTCTCTATAGAAAGTTTAGAAATGACTGATAAAAAGAGCATATGGCTCTTAACTTTACAATTCAGAAGGAACCATCATTGATTACTTTGGTGATCATAATTTTAGACTTGCAGATTTTTTAATATGAAGCATTTTGAAAACCAAAATTGGATAACATTCTTCAGTTGTTATGAATACTTTCTAATAATATTCTCCCCATTACAATTCTGTCACATGGACATACCATAATCTAATTCTCTAATACTGATCATCTAGGTTTTAAACTTTCTTCTATTTTATAAAATTTATGCAACAAAGTTCTTTCTAGTTGGTCAAATCTATATTAGGGAGGGAGTATTCGATTTCAAAAGACATGGAAAACATTATGGTTGTATTTCTAGTTGTCACTTGAGAAAACTCACAGCTACAACTCCAGAGGATGATTTGCAAATTTTAATTATAATTATTTTATATTGCCAATGTTATCAGTGGAAAATGTCATCTTGTTCTTATTTTGCATTTGTTTGGTTACTTATGACTCATCTTAATCATAAATAATCCCTAGTATATTCATCAGAAAAAGACTTACTTGAGTGAGAATCCAGGCCTTTGACACTGGCACTTAGAAGGTACTCGTAGTTCCTCTTCTGCAAGATCTGACCACTGCTCCTTTGTGACAATTCTTTATTTCCTTTTTTTCCCTTTTTAAAAAATTATTTTTAAAAAGGAAAACAGAAAAAGGGTAGAAATGATACAGAATTTAAAACCAGTAAGAAATCAACACTAGTTAATATGCTACATATTATCTTAGAAGTAGTTGTACAAGTTACAAAACCTAAGCATAAAAAATGAACAGACAGTACAACCTATTCTGTCTGATAAACTAACAAAAACTTAGTAGTATGGTTATCTATCTTCATTGTTTGATTGTCTATCCATCCATGGCACCCTGTGTCTGGGGGAGAGTGAGGAAGAGAGGCAGCTGACAATCCCACAGCTGCCCTAAGTCCGGGGGATGAGGAGGAAGGGCAGCCGATGATCCAGGCCCGTCCCAGGTCTGGGGGGCAAGGAGGAGCAAAATTCTTCATTTTCCAAGAAGCCTGTGAGGATGTGGACAGTGGGGTCCAATACACATGGTGGATTGACATGGTTCACTCACCTCTTATCTCCCTGCATGTAGAAGACACTTTCCTATCACTACAGAGCATTTGTCCTGTATGCGGCAGATGTTATAGCCTATAAATATTTGTGAATGAATATTAAGCAAAAGCCTAACAGCACAATGAATGGGTAATTTCTAAATTGATGGATGACTCAATTGTGGAGACTTGTACATGGTTACATTAATAAAAGATTACAAACCAAATGTTACTGTGAACACTCAAGATCTCTTTCTAAGGCTGAACAATTTTCAACTTTCAGAGTAAAACTTAACCACACAGAAAATTCTGATTTAATGGAAGTCCAATTTATTGTCGTTTGATATTTTCTTTTTTTCAGTCTAACCAGAGTCAAATTCCATCCATTTGAAATGTCGTATGGTTTCCAGTTAATTTTGGCGGGGGGAGGGGATTTGTTATGGCTTTTATCTATGTATCCTCCAAAGCCTGATTCAATCATAAGGTGTTTTTCAGAGGTGGCTGGATCTGGAGTGTGTGCTGCTAGAACTGAGGGTGGGTATGATGCTAAGATTAAGGGTGTCCCACCCTGGGTGAGTGCTATCTGGCCTAAATGTAGGTAACCTAGGTAGAATAGAATGGATAGAAGGCTGCTCTTCTTTCTGCTTAGTACTTGCTGCTTTTGCTGCCTTCTGCCAGCCATGGACTGTTTTTTCTCTGTGATGCCCTTCTACCATGTCACCCTGCCTTGGTGCTACCTGATTATGGACTGAACCTCTGCAAACTGTGGAAAAAAATGAAGTTTCATTCCTCTGAGTGTCAGGCATTTTGTCTTAGCAATAAGGAAAGTAACTAAGGATTTGAAGTTTTTTTTTCCTTTTGTTGTAGGCTGTGCTAATGTCTTACCAAATCTATTTAGCAATGTAAATTGTACCTTTATTCTCATCTTTTCTCATGTTGTGGGAAGGGGACAAAGCCTTAGAACACAAAAAGGCCATTAACAGAGCATGTGACTGTGTTAATAGGGAAGGCAGGGAAATGAAAACTCTTGTTGACATGGTCTTGTTTCTTGGATAATGAATGAAGTACTTAAGTCTCTCAAAGTGCTGGAAGGCCACAAATGCATTGGATTGGGCATATGATAATTTCTATCTTGGCATTGTTCTAAAACTAGCCCTATGTTTCCTGTGGTCTCTGGCTCATTTGTGTCCTTGCCTTGAAGAAGCATTGACTAAAGCCTGTCAAGCATTTGTCCCATCACATTGTGTCTCCTACATTCATTAACAGTGGGATCATAGGATCATCATTATCCTATTGCCCCACACCACCACGTTTAGTGACTGGAATGGTTACATGGGATGTCACCAATTTGCCATCCCAGTGTACACCAATATTATCACGTGGTGCTTGAATGTACAGGCAGTCTGAGATGGTCTCACTGCCCTTCCTCATTTTGCAAATATTTTTATGTCTTTACACAGGTAGATGTCCATCTACTTTCAGGACCAGTGGCATTTTGGTTTTTAATCATTGTTTACCAAATAAAGCCAAGTTTTACCTGAACAGGTTTTTATCTCCATGAATTACTTAATTAAAACAGCTCCCTGAGGGTCTTTGAAATACCAGATGAGGAAAGCTAAGCACAAAGATTTAATTTCAAATAACTTCTTTATTAAAATGGAAGAAAATACAATCTGGTCTACTTCAATTTAGGAGACTGCAATAAAAATCTACCAGCAAAGAATTATGTCCTTTGATAGAGCAGTGTTTCCAGCATGTGGTATAAAGACTACCTACATTAGTTAGAACTTGTGAAACTTTCAATTCCTGGGAACTTGTGACAGATGTATATGCCTGGCTTTATCCCAGACCTACTGAACTCTGAGGGTGGAGTCAGGAGCTATATTTTAACTCATCTCAGATAATTTCTATGTTGCGGTATAGGTACTGGGCAGCTTTTCCATTGCTGCAACAAAATATCTAACACCCATAATTTAAATAAGGGGGCTTTTAACTTAGCTCACAGTTTCAGAGGGTTCAGTCCATGGTGGGCTGGCTCCAAGGCATGGCGAAGGACAGGGTGGAGCAAATTTGCTAACTTCATGGTGGCTAGAAAGCTGTGCACAGGGGAAGAGCTCCAGAGAGGAAGGGTGCTTGCCCCAAGGACATACCTCCATGACCCACGCTGACATGCTCAGAAGTATGCTTCACTATTATATGAAGCCAATCAAATAGATCAAGATTGAACATCACAACAAACAAGGGGCTTCAGGAAATTCTAGGGAAAGTATGAATCTGATATTGTCTTCTTAAAACTTCCTGTGTCAGAACACCATTCCTCTATCACTAGATCTGTGAAAATAGAGACCAAATGAATTTCCTCTGCTACCTTCAGGGCCAAAAATGATGCTTGTCACATAGTAAGCTGTCAAAAGTGTTAAAAGATAGGGTCAACTCAATAGTTATTTGGAAGTCCTGGAAGAAAAGTGAGGATACAATTCCTTAAGAACAATGTCTGAAATATATGGGAACTCTGAAGATTCTCTGTCATTGCTCAGGTGGAGTTCTGGGGTCCAAATGGTAGTACTGGTCATTAAGTACTTTAAAGAGGAAAGCCATCAAGTTTTCTTAGTTATAAAGAAACAGGGCTGAGCAGTTAACCTAATTCTTCATCTCTTCCTGTGTTGATGGTGGTAACAGAAAGGTCTTTGAAAGTGAACTGATTTTTAGAAGTGATGCCTAACCAAACTTCAGGGTAATGTAATACTTCTTGATGGTACTGGTCATTGAAAGTTACTAACTTACTCAGACTGGGCTGGACCTTGCAATCCTTCTGCCTCATCTCCCAGAGTGCTGGGATCACAAGCATGTACCACCACACCTGGTGGGAAATTTTTATTTAGCTCCTCAGTTCCTCTGTCAGGCCTGTGCTCTGGCCCTTCCCTTCCCGCGTCTTTAGAAACAAAAGAAAAAGAAGCAGAGACTAACAGCCTACTTCTTGAGAAAAATCATACTGCCTGAAGGAAGTCTCAGAGAAAACTCTTTTCATTTCTGCCTCTGAATCTTTATTCAGTGCCCTACATTGCCTCACATTTTGGAAAGTAAGAATTTTAAAATATGCAATACTGGAACACTCTCAGAACTGAGATTAAATAATAAAAGGGGAATACACTTTTAATTTAAAAGAGAAGAATGCACTTCAATGAGTAATAAGCTCATTGGTGATACTGAGGCTCTTTAGTATTTAGCAACTGCCACTGAAAATGTGAGGTTTCTGTCCTGGATGTCTCAGTGGACATCAAAGTAAGATTTGTTCATGTCAAGCATTTACTATGTACCTGGGAGTGTTCTAGGTGCTCAGTATTTGACCATCAGACTTATGGTCTGAGGACCAAAAATTCCCACTACCTGGGCGTTTGTTGGACTTCAAAACTCAGTATCCCACACTATTATTTCCATTATTCTTACTGGCTTAAAATTTCTGAGTGCTGTAGGTGAGTATGATTCATGCTCAAGGTTGAGAGGTACTGATTTAACGTAGTCATTTATTCTTTAAGAGCAGCAATATATTGTTTTTTCATCCCTACTTCACCACTTGGGTCTGCATGTTATCATGTATATTTTAAAATTGGGCTACATTAAATCCCAAGCATGAATTTGAGAAAGCAAACAGCTAGAAGTCTAATATGCACCTTACATCCTTTATCTCATTTAACCCCACAAGCTGGAACATGATTTCCATTTTACAGTAGAGGAGAGTGAGGCTCATGAAATGTGAATAACTAGTGTAAACTCATATAGTGGATAAGGAACAGATCTGATACTTAATTCAAGAACTTTTAAACAATAATGTTTATATTCTTCCTCATTCTGTTACTGCGTCTCCTAATTCTGATTTTGCTTTTCTGAGCTACACAAGGACTTTCCCCAAGAGAATTTTAAGGGAGGAAATAATACGGTCTCTCTCTCATTTGCATTGTTAATAGACTCATCTTTAGGGCCCACAGGACCCTGAGATTCAAGCATGTGCCTGAATACACTCTCCATGAATGGTTTGGAGGAACCCAGAGAAACTTACAGGTTGAAAGAAATCTGACTATTGTGGCACTGTTTCCCCTCAGACCTGACAAATAGTCAGTAAAAGATGTTTGTTTTTTTTATTCTATTCTGTTAGCCAAAGTAAGTCATATTTCTTGGGCTGGAAGAAACCAAACTAGGTATAGAAAAGAATGCTGGTTGAGAATACATGTTCATCTGAAGGCAGATCTGTGCTTTCTTCTGATGGAGCCAAGTTGGCTATTTATGCCCATTTGGTCCAAGCAAATTAGGAAACTTCATTCATTTGCTCATCCAACAACCCTCTATGATCAAATGTAATCCAGAGTCTCAGGAGTTCAAACAAATAAGAGATAATTTGAACATGGCAAGGCGAGTGCTATGAGAAGCGAAGGTAAGATGTTGTGCAACAACATTAGGAAAGTTTTCAGGAAGAAGTGATGTACAAGCCAGTACCTGAGGTCTCCAAGTCATCAGCAGGTACAGTGGGCAAGAAAAAATGGTAGGAAAGAGGGAAGAGTTTTCTCAGCAGGAGAACAACATGTACAGAATATACCACAGATAGTCTGGTGAGATTGTGGCCTTGTAACCATGCCCCAGAATGGCTCCAGTTTTAATGGAATCAAACCAAGATGGATTGGAATGTAGACTTTGGTCCAGGCAGTCAAAGTCTTGGCATCCTCATTATTTTTGTTTATAATAATCACTATTATCATCACTTTATTATGAACAGTGATATTATACATCGTTAATGCAACTATGTGTTCAGGATGGAAACAGGAGAATTCTATTCCTTTCTTCTCAGATTACATACAATTGGGGTTCACTTCTGGTGGCCCATTAAAGAGTTACCTGGGAAGTGTAGTGTGCTCAGTGGTTCTCGTTGAGGAATATTGAAAAGAAATGCCATTATTTCCTAAGGGGGGACAAGAGAGTTACTTTTCCATTTTCAAGTGCTATTAAGCAAAGTCTACCTTGACATCTAACTCCAGGATTTCACCAATAGAACTCTTATAATACCCTCCTGAAGTGTAAGCTTCATTGGGATAAGGACTAAGTTTGTCCTTTTACATCTTGCAAGTGCCTAGCAGTTTCTGGTCATCACTATGTGCTGAACAGATACTTGTAGAGCGAGTGAGTGACTAGAATGGACAGAGTACCTTGCAAACTGCAGGGTATTTCCAAGTGTAGTATCATTCTCCCTATTCCAAAAGGTCAGCGTCTGTTTGAACTCCCTCTCAACTAGAAATCTAGTCCTAGATTTCTAAAAGATTTAAGCACAGCACTTGACTGTAGTTGGCTTCCATGTGGTCTATGTGAATACAGATTCCTTGGAAAACTTCACATGTGGGTAAGATGCAATATTTAACAGTTCAGCAATACAGCTTGGAGAATTTATTCTTTTTTCAATCTGATTTTTGCACTATAAACCAAAATATAGATTTGGAATTAATGATGAGAAAGTGACAGAATGTTTTTCAGATCCAAAGCCCTGGGATTTGAATCCTCTGCCTAATTGATTAGTGAGCATCCTGAGACTACAAGGGATGAAAATGAATACAACTAGAAATTTTAATCATAGAGCTGTTAGGTTCAAAGAATCCCAAGTAGTTTTCTGAAGTTCTTGGCTCTCAGATTATTTTTCCTAAGGGACAATGGAGACCATTAGGCCCAACAGCTTCATTTTTCATGTGAGACAATTTGGGCTTCCAAAAGTAATGTGTCTTTTCCTTGTTAGAACTTCTTAATGGCAGAGCTGTATTTGAACATAGGAGTTTTTCCCACTATGTTTTGTTACTATTTTGCTATACTTTCTTTTTCTGTGGTAAGCTATGTTATGGCTTGTGTTTAGATGTCCTCCCAAAGCGTGATGCAATCATAGTGGGGGCTTTTCAGAGTTGGCTGGACCTAGCAGGAGTGGTGCTAAGATCAAAGTTGTGTGACTGATTGATTACTAAATCAGTCCACTGATTGGTCTGGCATAGTTCTAGATAGTATTAAGTGTGTGAGTGCCACACCTACTGTAGGATGGTCAGTCTGAACAAAAATATGAGGGCCAGAAATAGGACTAATGGACTCTCACCTGCCTGCTTGTTGTGTACTGTTTCTCCTCTGTGATGCCCCTCTGCTGTGCTGCTAGGAACCAGCTGATTATGGACTGAAACCTCTACAAACCGAGCCAAATAAATCTTTCTTTTAACTTTTGGGTATCTGCTAACTAAGTAACTATAACAGCTAAATAGTTTTCCTTCTGGGGAAACCAAAGATTGACTAAAACTTTAAGCTATCTTTTTTCAGTTTTTCCTACTTAGAATCATGTTTCCCATAATCATCTCTTTCTGTACCTGGTATATAGTGGATTTTAAATTTTTTTAGCCTATTATACCCCCTTTTGGATTTTTGCTTTAGTCAAAACAGCCTATTTAAATTTTAATGATACATCTTGGAATGTTGGCAGCCTGCTACAAAATGACAGATGCAAGAAAATCAAGTGGAGAAGGGTGTCATGAAGATCTATGCTTTCAAAGAATAAACAAATACTCAGCTTCACTGACTTCTTGTTCATATTTCTAAGATTAATGTACTTAAATACACAAGACACAGGCTCATCTCAAACAGCTGTTCATTTATGGAGATTTTGGAACTGGTTGCTTTTGGAAATAAAATGATTGATGTTTTCTTTAATCTTTACTTTTTTCATATTTATTGTATGGATGCTTATTCCTAACTAGATCTTGAAACAGTTTGCTGATTGAGGGATCTGGATTGTACTAGAGAGTTTTTCTAATGTGGGTTATCTCCCCATTGCTCAATTAAATAGCTTAGAATCAGACATATAATCATTTCATAGGGGCATCATGTCAACAAAATCCTCCCATAAAATAGGACTATCATATCTAAAGTGAGTCACTGATTATCAGATCATGAGGTAGTTTACTTGGAAGCCAATTTTTACCTTGAAAACTTGAAAATATAGCTACATGAAAGAAAGTGTAGGTTAGTTTTGATATGTGGACATCTGGAACATATAGCATGCCTACAGGGAAGGAAGCAGACGAAGAGAGATCTTTGTGGAAAGAACACCTAGTAAAAGGATAGCTACGTGGATACTTAGGTAAAATTATATTTCTTGACCCTTCCTGTGTGCCAGTGGTGAGTGTGGTCCAGGAGGAGAAAGAAGATGTGTCCTTTCCATGTGCCAGTGGTAACTGTGGTCTGGGAGGAGAAACAGGAAGTGTTCTTCCCATAAGCCAGTCAACACACAAGCTGGGAGACCAGAAGAGGCAAGTCTGTGTCACCTTCTCCCACCCACCATAAGAGACTTACCAACTCAGAGGAACACAGACTGAGCTGATAGCAACTGAGGTACAAAGACAACTTACTGCTTATATTGTTGGACTGACTATACAGGTCTAAATCCTGTAAAGTCCAAGCATCTATTTAGAAGATAACAATATGCAATCTGTCAACTATTGGAGATTTTCTTGTCTTGTTTTTGAAATCCAATAATGTCCTCAGTGTTTCATTTTGCTCCATTTTAATGTTTTGTTTCCTTCAATGTTTTATTTTGATTGGTTTTATTCTTGTCTATTCTGTTTTATTTTATTGTGTCGGATGCTATGGATAACTATTTTGAAGATAACAAGAGGCATTGTGGTAGCAATGGTTGATTTCCTATTATCCTGTTTTGAAGTTCTGCATCACTTTCATTGTTTTGTTTTGATTTGCTTTGTTCTGTTTTATTTTGTTCTCTTTTTTTAAAAAATTGTATTTCTTTCTTAGTTTGCACAACCAGAGAATTGATTTGGAAAAAGATACTGTGGTTCCTTGAAAATCTAATTTCATTCATCTGTTTTACTTTTTACCAGATACTTCATAAACACTTGCAATGTTCAAGGGCTCACTTTGAAAGGTGGGGGGAGAAGAAAGAAGTGCAATGTTTGTTGTCAGTCTTGGTTGAATCCATTCTATAGAAATTTAATGATGCAAAATAGGACAGAGTTAAATGTTGTCTGTAACACAGGGGAATGTTAATAGAGAAGTAAGAACCAAATGGGAAAGAAGTGACCAATGCTGGTAGTGTCATCTCTTTGTTTTGGAGGCATCTCTGTGTCACTTCTGTGATTCTACCATAAAGTATATGTGATAGTGGTAATAGTAGTGGGAGATTCTCCCTTTACAGAAAAACTAACCGAGAAGTTAATTTTCCTTACATCATGTGTCTGGATACAGACACATGTTCCTGTCACAGCTAAAACAGGAGAAATAATATTTTGATTGTGAAAGCATCTTTAACTCACCTTCTCTGTGCTATCCCATTACTAGGTCCTGTTGGTAGACACTCTGGAAGAAGCTTTTTCTCTTTCTAGGTTTTCCTAGTTCTGCAAGTGATTGCCCCTGCCTTGCATTCAACATATTGGTAGGAAAGGAAACAGATCTTTTCTGTATCAGCCACAAATACAAGCAGTGTAAATATGGTTAAAATGACCACATTACACCAGAATTCAAGTTTTTGACTGCTTTGCTATACCTTTCTCCAAAAAGCATTAAAAAAAAATCTGGAAATCCTTAGCTGAATTTTAATGAATAAAAAAGTGGCCTGAAAAAAAAGTGCCTTCATCAGTTTCTGTCTCAACTCACTGTGTTAACTTTAATTTAAAAAACTTCATGCTTGGGCAAATAATGCAAATATAGTGGTTGTTTTGAGTAGAGAGGTAGGCGGTGTATTTGGAAAAGATCAAAGTTTCTCTGGAAAAATCTGTCTCTGAGAAAGAATAGTTGGTTCTCTCAAATTAGGACAAGTTAGGGATGGATAAAAGCATGGATTAATATTTATTGGCTATTCTTGTTTTCTTCAAGATTGTCTTTTGCCTTCTCAACTCACTTTTTATTTTTAATTCTATCTTGGTAAGCCAGTGACACTACTTTTCTAGGCACTGAACTAGGGTTTCTCCAGTGTAGTTTGTTATCTCGTATGTAATTTCAGATGAGAGTTCGAGATATCACTGTTACATTTTTAAGTGAAAAAAAGTCACATCTCATTTTAAGAGAAAAGATTTCTGCTTTTCCTCCAAAGGATGACAGGTGAAAAAGACTGCCTGATAGTTAAAAGTACTATTCCGGTTTATGAATAATAAGAGGGAAACAAATCGTGTCATGTTACTGTGAAAAGGTTCTTCTTTATATTTGATTTAGAATAGAGTCCTGTTTTAATTTGTAACTTATTCAACTTTGTATCCACAATATTAACATTTTATTCCTAAATCTGCTGAAAAGTCAGAAATTATGGAAGCATCCATGGATTATGCTTTTTTTTTTTTTTTGTTTCCCACAATGGTGGAGAGTAAGGAAAACCTTATGAGTCAAGCTTGGGTTGTAGCAGGTGATGAGATTGAATATAGCAGAGTTAATGTAGCAATAAATTTGGGCTTATATTCATAGAGCATGGCTATCCCAAGAAGATCAGAGATGAATGGTGGTGAAGAAATATGAAACCAAAGCTTCTGGCCACAGTCCAAACACTTGCAGACTGGGCTGCTGGAGAATCAATGGCATGCCTCGTGTAATACCTTGCCTTATGCTTTATAAAATGCTTTACAATTTACCAATCACTTACACATATGCCTCTCACTTGCTTATGTGAAATGCCTGGACTAAATATTATCCCAATTCCGTGATAAAGAGGCTGATATTCTTTGATTTTAAATGACTTGCTTGTGGTTACAAGATCAATAACAGCTTCATTGACTCTTGTTCTTGAATTCTCTCAGGTACACCTAACTCATAATTTAGGTTTCAGCTTTAGGATACCATTTCCTCTGCTAGGTTTTTTTGTCCACCTAAGTCTGGATTAGATACATATCTCTGGACTCAAAGTAAACCCTATGTATAATATAGATACCTGTTATGGCATGTATCTTGATGTCCCCCCAGAGACTCATTCAGTCATATGTGGGGCTTTTTGGAGGTGCCTGGATCTAAGGTTTGTGTTACTGGGATGAAGTGTGATGCTAGAATTGATTCACAGTGTGATGTTAGGATTAAGAGTGTGATAAGATATAAGGGTCAAAAAGAGGATCATTCGCTGTACCTTGTCACTTCCTTGCTGCTTGCTGCCCTCTGCTTTGCCATGGACTGTTTCCCCTCTGTGACGCCCCTCTGCCAATCCAACCTGTCTTGGAGCCAGCTGACTATGAACTGAACTTCTATGGATTTTAAGCCAAAAAACCTTTCCTCTTTTAATTTTGAGTTTTGGGGATTTTGTCTCAGCACTGATAAGAGTAACAAAGACAATAGCCTAGATTTTTTTTATCCACACGAATTTGTAATGAATTATTTCCCTGATTTTTTTCCACCAGAATATGGGTTCTATGAAGCAAGTGCCTAGTTTACCACAGGAACACGAGCCCTGCCATACTAATTTTTTCTGAACTGTATTTGCCTTCAGCAAATACTTAATTCCAACATTTATTTTGCCACAGCTAAAGAAGATTGAAAGCAGCCTGATGTCTAGACAGGCTCCAAGTCTGTCCATAAAATGGATGTCTGAAAAGAAGGGCAAGCCGCGGTGACGCCATCTTGAAACTCATTACAAATTCTCAAAAGTTTTTCCTGTCACAGACAGTGGTTCTGCTTTGGGGACAGACTGTTGCAGTCTCATTTGAAGGACATATTTTCCCAGTTACTAAACTCATCTGGTGAAGGAATGGGCAAATCTCAAAATTTCTCTCAACACACAGCCTTTCCCTTTCATCCCTCACCAAAGCCTGCAACCCTGCAAAACAGAGGATGTGTGTTTTTGTGTGGTGCTTCTCTGGAGATGATGTATGTGTTTCCTAAATCAACTATCCCCTGCCAGACAGACAACTGTGATGACCCAGTTGGCAGAGGTGCCAGATGATGTCTCATTATCCCAGATGGAAGGGAACAAACATGAAGTGAAAAAAACCAAATAAGCAAAAAACAGGAGAAGGTGCATTTAAAACCAATAAGCAGAGTGACTCAAAGTTAGGAGTGTGATATAGGACTTCACTCTGCTTTCAAAGTTCATACATTCTGTCTCATTTCTCTGAGGTTCTCCAGGGCATCCAGCACAGCTAGCATTGGCTGCATTCCCAGTTGCAATGCAGTGTCCATCTGTTTGGTCACTCGGCCTAGTATACCGGGAGAATAGCTTGCAAGCATGAAACAGGCTCCAGTAATGTATGAATTTTCTGGAGATATTAAAAATGTGTTTGTATATCTTGACTTGAGTAAGTCCTGCGAGTGGCTGAGCAATGCTACTGTGGGTTCCCTCTTTAACACTGTAGTTCACCCGGCTAGTGATTCAGAGGGATATATTCTGCCACAAGGCTGAGAAATCTAATTTAGCGTGTTACCTGCTTTAGAGTCGGTTTGAGATGTTAACTGAATGATAATAGCAGTAGTGTTTTGCATAGAAAAACACTATGCAAAAGTGCTATACTAAGAACTTTAATTTCTTTCTTTTTTTCCCTGCAACCTTTCTTTTTTCATTCATTTCTCTCCACAAAAATTCATTGAGTTTTCTTTATATTCTTGGTATTGTTCCAAGAAGTCATATTATAATAGTGAACAAGTGATATTATATAACTGAAATTCTAGTTAAAGTTACAGTAATAATAATATACAAGTAAGCAAGACAAATTTAGACAGTGAAAATATTGTGAAAAAGTATGAAATATAAAATAAAATGATAACAAGGGGGAAATAGTACAGCATATTTTGATGCAAAATTTCTCTAGGAGGAGAGATGTTTAAAATGTGATTTCAATGGGCAAGAAAGAATTTGCCATGTTATTGTCAGAGGTGGAAGAGAGTTTTTTAGGAAGATGATAATTCTAAGACAAATGATTCAAATGAAGCAGATTTGTTTGTGTCATTAAAAAAGGTAGGGTCTTTGAGCAAGGAACACATTGGGAGAGCAATACATGTAGGAGGTTGAAGGGGGAAAAAGAAAACAACATTTAGAAATATTGTAGGCCATAGTAAATAAGACTTCAATGCATCATCTTTAACAAATGCAATAATTTATGATATAGGTCCTATTCATATCTCCATCTATAAGAGATAAAGTGAGATTCAGAGAGGTCTAGTAGCATAGCCAAGGTCACACGACTGGTGCATACCATGGTCCAGATTTGAACACAGGCAGCCTGGCTCCAGAGCTTGTCCTATCACTCCCAACATATATCAAGATATTATCACGACACCTTAAAACTACGATCTTTCACTCTCCCCCCAACTCTTGAAAACACATAAATCCATGTTCTCATGACCCACAAAGGATAGGCTTGGTGGTAGAAGTCAGAGACAAACAAGACCAGTTTAAATTACCAGATCTTCCTTGATTGGTGCTAATTCTTCAGGACCTTAATTTTCTCATCTACAAATGAGATCTGATAATAGTAGTTTTTCCTACTTCTTAAAATGTAAGAATAAAGCAAGATAATACTGTCCTTACTTAAATGTTTAATTAATCCTTAACCAAAATTCAAAGCATATCTAAACAAACCATAGCCCACCAGCCCATCCTCTCCTCTTTCCCACTGTGACCTGAGTTATGGATCACTGCTACTGTCACCTGGAGTTTCTGAATGAGACTTGGGAGACAATATACAGGAAGTTACATTTTAAACTTCTCTGTGAATCCTGATGCAAATCTGCATTGATATCATTGAACTAGTGTATAAACCAAGATATAAACCAAGAATCTCAGTGACAGCCTTGGCAATTGCAAATGTATTTGTAAATATATACAGTTTAGCATCAAATGAGATTTTGGATCTTTTAGATGCTAATTTGGTGAGATTCCTGTCAAAGTTAGGAATTATGCCCTAATAGTGCTCATTTTCCATGTTCTCCTGCTCTCACAATGTCCCATGAGAATTACAGTAGCTCCTCCCTTATCTGCAGGACTGTATCCAGTCCAATATTCTCAGTGGATACCTAAAATTATAGATAGTACTGAACCCTATATATATTATTGTTTCCTATATTTACATATCCACCATAAGAATTCAATTTATAAATTAGGTACAATAAGAGATCAATTCTGAGAAACAAAAATAAAATTAAACAAAATAATTATAACAATATACTGCAATAAAAGTCATCAGAAACTTGGGAATTGCTTATTTATGAAATTTTTAAAAAATTTAGATTATATTTGACCAATGGTAACTGAGACTATGTAAAGCAAAACTGAGGGTAACGTAAAGCTCCTGAAGTAATACTAAATGGTATTTTAAGTAAAATGTGTAATGTCTCTGCACAATGATGACCAAGCTTGGTTTGATTTACCTGTACTAACATTTAATAGAAATGTTGACATCTCAGTTTGGTTCTTTAATAGACAGTTCAAATATAACACATATAAAGCTACACTCACTATCCTTCCTCCAAGTCAGCTCCTTCATTACCTTTTCCATTTAGGGAAAAGTGTATCTATTCTTCTAGCAATTCAGAATAAAAATCTTGGAAGTATCAATTTCTCTTCCATCTGTCTCATGACCCGTATTGGCAGAATACATGGCTTTTGTCTTCAAAACTTACTTACAATATGACATCTGAACACCTTGCACACCTGCCACCACCATCAGCATCCCTTCCCTGTCACCCTGAGGTGTCACAATACCACATTTCTGTTTCCTTTGTTTCTGTCCTCTCATCCCAAACAGTCTTTTCCAACATGGCAGTCAAGATAAGGTTTTTGGAAATTGAAGCTGAATTATGGTATCATGGTAGCTAAATGATAACCACCAAATATGTCCACAGCCCAATCCTAAAACTTATGGAATGTTACCTTGTACATAAAAACAAAATTTGCAGATATGATTAAATTAATGGTATGGTTTGTGTTTCAATGGCCCCTCAGCCTCATGCAGTCATGGATGTGGCTGAGTCTGGCATTTGTGATTGGTTCATTGTCTAGCACTGGGATTGGTGGTGTGAGTGGTGCACCTGCCCAGGGGTGGAGCCAACGTACAGTGTAACTGTGGGAAGAAAGTGTGTCTTTCCCTCTTTTGCTGTTTGTGCTTGCTGTTTGTTGCACCCATGTATGGCGGTCCCGCAATGCCACCCTGCTGCTTGGAGCCAACTGAGTATGGACTGAAACCTCTAAAATTGTAAGAAATAAACCTTCCCTTCCCTAATTTTGGGTGTCAGGTATTTTGTCTCAACAATGAGAGAAAAGAAACCAAGACAATTAAGGTTGAGTTTACAGGATTATCTTGGATTACCTGGGTGGGTTTGATGTAACAGGCTTTATAAGAAGGCTGCTAGAGGATGTGGAGTCAGAAGACACGGTAATGGGATGGCAAAGGCAGAGACTAGAGTAACATGCTTTAAAGATGGAGGAAGGGGCCATAAGCAAAGGAAAGCAGGTAGTCACTAAATCCTAAAAAGGCAAGGAAACAAATTATCTTCTCACAGGAGGAAGCAGTTTTCTTTCACCCTGATCCTTCAGCCCAAAAACCTGATTTTGGACTTCAGACTTTCAGACCAGTAAGAGAACAGATTTGTGTTGGTTTCAGCTGATATGTGGTGATTATAACAAATTTGTTACAGCAGCTATGAGAAATTGAAACAGTGTCCCTCTGTTTCCTCTTGTCCTGAGTAAATATAAAGCCATGACAATGACACCTGATATCCTGTGCAGTTTTCTCTCTGACATCCATCTCATAACTCAGACTTTATCTTCTGTCACTCTCTCCTTTGCTCATTCTGTCCCAGACACTTTGGCTTCCTTGTTTTTCACAGATGCCCAGGCAGGCTTCCTGTACCTCCTGTACTTTTCCTTTCTTCTTCTCCCCACTAGTCACGTGTCCACTTCATATGGTTCTCCACTAGAGCTTTCCTGGCCAGCCCCCTGTGAACCAGAGCCCATCTTCTTCACTTCCCACCACCTTCTGCTGCACTTGCCCGAGTTATTTTCTTCCAAAATGTGTAATGCCATCTGATGAACTCAAGGTTTTATTTATTTACTATAATGTGGCATCTATTTTTGGGTGCAATGCCAGATGTCTGCCAACTATAATGATTTCTATGCATGGTGGGTGCTCAAAATATTTATGTTACTGAGAAGGAAGTAAAAGTAAATGAGATGCTAACCAAGGGCAACATCAGCTGATTTTATATTTAAGCAAAAAGTAATGGCAGGGATCTAGAGAAAATTCTTACTCAGCTTGTGAACACTTCATGAAATTTGAGACTAAGACAGGCAGCTGACAAGTCCTACCAAGGGGAAAATGCTGCTTTGACTTATTGATGAGGCCCATGCAAGCAATGTAAAGGGCAGAAGATGTGTTAAGGCCTTATAATCTAGTGGCCTTGTCCTTAGTATTCATGGCACAGGTAATTCTTTACATCCAATATACCTTTATATTAATAATTTTCTTTCGGTCTTTAAAAGAGATCTGTAAAGGATGTACATAGAAAAGAAAGTTAAAATTTCGTCTTTCTTTTATACAGTAACTTTAATGACTTATAGGAAGTGTCAAGAAAGCAATTAAATAGGAAAACATAAATTCCTAGACTTTCAATGAGAATAAATGATCCATGAGCAAAGTTTGGTTTCCTTTTCACCACGTGTATGCTTTATGCAAATAAAAACTCTTCAGCTGTTATCTATTAGTGATGATATGATCTCCTGAACTATATATATATATATATATATATATATATATATATATCCTACTGTGAAACTGAATATATATATATATATATATATATATATATATATATATATATATATCTTACTGGGAAACTGATTGGAAATCAACATATATTGTACACAAAATAGGAAGAAGAATCAAGTATAAAGCTTTACCATAGCAGCTACAGAAGTGGCAAACAGACTCACTTCATTATCAGTTCTAGACTTGCTGTGTTCTGACATGGGGCTTTGTTTGGAAATAGCAGAAATACTGGATGGAATTAGTAGTGATGGCTTTGGACAGAGAAAAGGTGCCCATGTCACAATTTTTCCCAGTTTGGGTTAGAGAAAACATTTTAATTTCTTTGAGAAAACATTATAGAGATTAAGATTAATCTGAGTCATTTGTAGGAAAGTAGATGCACCTTGAGGCCATAATGTTAAGTGAAATAAATCAGACACACAAGACTAAGTATTACAGTTTCTCTTATATGAAAAACCCAAAGTATAAAGAAAGAGCAAAACAAAAGAGACATAATAGGAAAGAGATATAGATCTTTTGCACAAAGGGAAGGGAAACAAGAGATGGAGAGAAGGGGGAAGGGTGTGAAAAAATAATTAAGATGTCTTATCTGTAGATACCAACTTCCCATAAGGTTATGTACAACAAATAGATGCCAATAGAAAGAGATTAAAATTAGCAAAACCAACTGTTGTAAAGGCAAAGTACTGTGAATTTCCTCTCCTCGCCTCTGCTTTCCTGGAGTTGTCATTCCTGCCTAATATCCTGCTTTACGAATGGACACTGCAAGGCACAATGGGGTTAAATGACATAGTTGAACCTGCATAGTTAGTGTGGAACGAAAAAGCGCAGCAATACTTATGTAACTCTGGCTATTGTTAAGGGTCTGTTTGTGCCGCAGTGAGGGACAGAGACCTACAGAACATTGTGGAATCTCCCATGGGTGAGCAGAAACCTATTTTCCTGACCTATTGTTTCTCAATATGTGGGCTCTTTATCAGAAAACCTCCTTAGATAGCAAATGCATGCTTGTTATTGATAAGACAAAACTGAAAGAAGCTAGATGTGGCCATGTCATCTGTCACTCTGAGAAGCTGAGGTAGGAAGAGCACAAGTTGCAGCCCAGCTGAGTCAATTTAGTAACTTAATAGGACCCTGCTTCAAAATAAAAAATGAGAACTATGGTTGGGGGTGTAGCTCAGTGCAAATACCCTGCATTCAACTCCCAGAAACAACAAATGAAACAAAACAAAACAACACAACAGAAAAAACACCTAAAAGAAAAAAAAATCTAGAATCCAGAAAAGGCTTTCTGGCCCTAATCTTCTTCTTTATTCTCCCAGATTGTGCAAACTGCTCTGCTGTTTAACTTGGCTTTGGGTCAACCTCCTCTGGAGACCTGCTGATCATATTAAAAATATGAGTTTGATATATAGCAGATGAAGGATTTACAAAACACATGTTCGGTGAAGAGGGGGTCCACAGCTTAAGTGGCGTCCACACAGGTTGTTGGCCCAGTTGAGATCAAAGGACCCAGGAGGAATTCTCTGGGAAGTCAGTAAAAATCCATCCTGAGAACCTTATATGCTCACGTGAGCCTGGTCATCAGGGTGGGTGGTGTGTTTTCTGCAGGTTTTCCATAACCCATTGGAGTTTTGGCCCTTTCTGTCATTCTCAAGCATGTTCCCATCAATCTTCTTTCTGTGTCACCTTTCTGCTCTACAATTATTTTGTGGATATTCCTGGCAGCTGGTCCCCTACAAAGCTGCTCACTGGTCTCACAGAGCTTCTGATGGTAGAACCTTTTCCTGTAGCTTTTACTCTTGCTGGTGACGATAGAATATGCCAAGTGAAAATAGAACAGATGGCCTTGTTTTCTGCCTCTTTCCAATTTCAAGTCAGATTCTATGCTCTGATGCCCCGTATGTCAAGAATCACTCCTCCTGAGAGGTAATCTCCACCACCATATTGTTCCTGGACTCTGATTTGAGATGAAAAAATTACAAGCAATTAGAAAATTTAGATGCCTTTATTTAATGAATTAAAAATGCATATGCTAAGATCTTAAAACTGTACAGATAGGCACAAAACTTTTTGAAAGGTATTTTCTTTCTTGAGCTTTTCTATCTTTCTTGTGAAAAGTAAACAACACTGAAAATTTATTCCATATCCACCTAGAAATATACCTCTACCTTTCTTTCCTTCCCTATCTTTTACTCTTTTACCATGTCTCTATCTCCCTATCATTTCTGTCTTTATATATTTATATCTGTTTTATTTATATATACACTTATGCATATCTATTTAACTGTGTCTCTGTGTCCATCTATCATTTATAGAATTCTAAAATAGAAGTAATATTTCACATTGTATTCAACAGACTGCTATTTTACTTTAATGCATCCTAGCACATCATGTAGTCATCTTTATTTTCATAGTACAGTCTTTTTATCAATAATATATTATGCCATATAAATGTATCACAATTTACTGCATTGGGTCCTGATAGCTTGTGTAGGTGGATGTTTGGGTTATTTCTAATAGCTACTACTACTTTTGCTGTTACAAATATTACTGTAATGCTTGAATTTGGTACAATTTTTCATAAACATAATTTTTAAGCATTTTTCCCTTTATCTAGGTCCCCCATAATTTTTTTTTGTATTTCAACAGAGGGCCTCAATCATACTGACAATTGCTTTACCATTGAAATACCTCCTCTGTACTTTTAAATTTTATTTTGAGACAAGATCTTGCTAAATTTCCCAGGCTGGCCTTGAACTTGCAGGCCTCTTGCCTCAGCCTCCAGAGTAACTGAGATTACAGGTGGACTACTATGTCCAGTATCATACCTTCATAATTTTCTACCATCTCATCTTGTTTTGTGTTTCATAGCACTTAGTGTTGTCTGAGATTAGTCATATATTTGTAGTTATTCTCTTGTCCCTCAAAATGAGAATAAATGTTGCAGTAATAGTGTCATTATTAACAGACAGTGTCATTTATTCACCTCTGAATTACCAGCACCTAGAACAGTGCAGAGCATATAGTGGATGCTAAAGAAATATTTAGGAAAGGTAAGCAAAACTGAAAACTTCTTACATATATACCCAGATATGTATTTCTGCCTTTCTTTCCTTCCCTTTTTTATTATTAATTTTTATTAGTAATTTTCTCTCTTTTTCTATCTCTATATCTTCCTGCCATCCCTGTCTCTGTTTCTGTATTTGGATCTAGCCCTGCTTTCTATGTGTTTATTTTATCAATTTACTGTATTTACATATCATAAAATGAATTTTTAAAAAAACTCACAGGCACAATTTTTAAGTGTTTTCTTTCTTGAACTTCCCTATCCGCCTTGTGAAAAGTAAAATTAATTAAGCTGAATGTCACCAAAAACTGCAATGCAAACTAGCTCAATTAAAAGCAAATGTATCTCACAAAATCTCAAGTCCAGAGATATAACAGGTCCTAGATAATGTCTAAGGACTCTTTCCTTTTTTTTTTCTGCTGTCTTCAAAACACATGCTTACCAATGACCACAGAATATGTCTTATTCTCCAGATGTAACAATATCCAGAGGAAGACAATAGGTTATCTCTCTCTGTGCTCCTTTTGTAGGGATAATGAATCCTTTAACAGAAGGCCTCAGAAGACTATCTTCTAATGGTTTGTTATCTTGGTGGGTGACATGTGCACTTTGCATCAGTTGTTAGCAAGGAATGTAAAATTACCTGACTTGGTTTAGAGATTACAGTTAAATCTGAATACTGAGGTTTTCATTTAGAAGCAACAACTCATACCTTAACATCTTTTCTTAAAAGGAAAATAAATAACACACATCCCATCAGTTTGCCACCACTAGTTTAGATGAATCCCTTGGAGTGGTATCAGTATTGTGAAGTCATTCACAAATATTTACAAATAGTCAACCTAACAGTCTGGATGTTATGAGATTCTCATCCCGGTGATGGACAAAGTTAGTTATGCAGTGTAAATGGGGATGAAAAAGGAGCTAGAGGGTAGAATTTACTGGTGCTTTAAGGTGCAACACTGCTGTATAATCACACAGAACATTTTCTGTGTTGTAGGCAGCGATACATACTTTCAGACACTATTTTAAGGATCATCTTACTTTTAAGTGTGGGTTTTGAATTAAATATGACTAAAATTGGTGACTTGTTCTAGGGCAATATGTGCATTTTTATTTGAAAACTAGCCCACAGATGTCAGAGGCTGCACCAGCGCCTTTGGAAGAGCTATACAGGCACAGCGGTCACCTCAAGCCAAGGCAGATGCTGGGAAGATCAAGGTCCTATTGGTTCTACCTTCAGAATGTATCACAGAACCACCAGGCTCAACATCTCCACTTTTACCATTTCGTTGAAATCCCTTTCATTTCCTGTCTGTACTGTTCCTGTTTAGGGATTTGGTCTTTTCTTTTGGCCTATCTTCACAGAGCAACCAACTGAATGAAAATGAAAGCAGTCCTGTCATTTCCTGACTCAAATACAGAGCTTTTCACCTTGTGTGTTAGTAGAGGTTTTATTGCTATTACATATACTTGGGATAAATAAAGTTAAAAAGAGAAAAGTTTTATTTTGTCTCAGAGTTTCAGAAGCTTCAGACCATAGTTGGTTAGCCTTGTTGCTTTCAGGCTGGTGGCAGCGAGTGTGTTGCAAAGAAAACTGCTCACCTTTTGGTGGCTTGGAATCAGAGAACGTGAGACCTTTACTCAGTTCCACTGGACTAAGAAATGCCTAGCTGAGCAGTAAACAATACTCCTGTGTGTGTCTGGTGGGCCATGGAAGTATGAAATTGGATACCATGTGTGGTCTCTTACCCATGACTCTGCTCCTGTTTCTCTGCTCTGTTTCCTGGGCTCCATGAACTAAGAAACTTTGCTCTACCATGCTTTTGTGCCATGAGATTCTGCCTTGGAGCTGGGTGACTATGTTTTGAATCCCCTAAAATTACTGAGCTAAATTAGCCTTTCATACTTTAAGTTTCAGGTGTTGTGTACTGTGTCTCAGTGACAGGAAACCTAGCTTATATAGAAATTTGCTAGTGGAGAAGTAGGGTAATTGCTGTGATCATACATAACCATCCAGTTTGGAGGCCTTTGCAACTGGTTTGCTTGAGGAGTTTGGAAAGGTTTGGCGATATGGACCAGAGAGGCTTTAGAACAGAGTAAGCTGAGCTTGATGGTTGGACCTCAGGAGACCAGAACTCTGAAAAGAATTTCGACAAGGAAAAGGCAGGCTCAGGAGGTTTTAGTTGGTAAGAAAAAGTCCATTGAAATTGGACTGGAGGGCTTATATGTTACACTATGGCCCCAAATCTATGTAATGCGCATACCCAGAAATTTTGCAGGAGACTGATATTAAGGGTTGTGTACTAATTAATCAGATAGAGGAAATTTCAAGAAAGTCAAAGATTTAGGCTGTGGCATGAGTGCTTCTGGTTACTTTTAGCCAGATTTATAATGAAAATTGGGAGTAAAGTACAGAGCAAAAATTTTTGAAAACCTTAAAGTTCGATTCTGAAGGAATAATGTATAAAGTTGAAGCCAAAGAGATGTGGTTACTAAAGAGATTGCACAATTAGAAAGAAACCAAGTAGTTTCTAAGGACAAAATAAAGATGCTTTGAGAGCATCTCAGAAATCAGCAAGACCCCGTCCACTATAGACTCAAGGGTGTGAAAGTGTTAAGCTTTCATTTGAGGAGAAAATCCTTGGCTTGTCTATTTAAGAAGGGCATACTTGGTAATTGGTTCCTGGGGACTCATTTCCTTTCCTTGTGCTTAGTCACTCAAGCCCTCAGAGGCTGCTGAAGCCATGGTTCAAGGGGTTACTACTTCTTGAGCTGGTCGCTGGACTTAGCACTGTGCTTGTGATCCTGGTTGCATCATGCGAGAATTGTGGGGTTGGGAAAATTTCCATCCATATTTCTAAGTAGGGCACTGGAGACTGATCCAAGAGTCCCTGAGAGGGACTCTCCAAGCTGCTTGAACAAAGCCAAAAGTTCTGTGGAGACCCTAGGAAGTCAGAGGTGCCAGGAACACGAAAGATCTTCTGAGATAGCTGCAGCCGAGAGGGAGCCAGATGAAAAAAGAGGTTATGAGGGCTGCAAGTAGCAAGACCATTGGGATGGGCATGTCCAAGGTCTCTGGACCTAATTTACCAGCATGTGCCTCAGGTGCCAGGTATGGAACTAAAGACTTAATGCTTATCCTGTTGGGTTTTGTTCTTGTTTTGGTCATATTCTTTCCAATTCCTCTCTTTCACTTTTGGAACAGTAACTTGAGCCATTATACTTTGGGAATAAGTAACTTGTTTTTATTTTTATTTTATAGAAGTTCATAGGTAAGAGTTTTCCTTCAGTCTCAAAAGAGACTTTGACCTTGACTTTTGAGAAATGGTGACATTGTAGAGACTTTGGCAAGGGATTCTTGCATGTCCAGTTGTACACAAAACACTATATTAGGTAGAATTATGTGATTGCTATTGTCGGTATTTGGAGATTAAGTCTGATTTAAGGAGTTGTGTTTGAGTGTAAAGTTGACAAGTAGCTGATCATGACCATAGATCCTGATATGTCAACTTCATTCTTCAGTACTAGATTAGTGAAGTCTCCTCCTGGGTGTGTCTGGATGGACCACAAAAGCGTGGCCTTGGCGTGTTGGTCACCGATCCTTGGGCCAAATTACCCCAGTGCCAAGAGAAGTTTATTCTGGCTCACAGTTACAGTTCCTGGTGGACTGACTCCATGGCAGAAATAACACAGTAGAAGGATCTGGCAGGGGAAAGCTCTTCATGGGTTTTAGAGGTTTCAGTCCACAGTTGTGCAGGAACTTGATAAGTAAAAAAAGGAACAAAAGAAGGAGATACAGCCTTCCAGATCATGCTCCCAGAGGCCCGCCTTTCACCAGGCTCCACCTCTTAACAGCACACTCAGCTGCTGACCCATCAGTGGTTGAATTCACTGATGAGTATAGCACCCCAATGATCCAATCACATTTCAAAAGCCTCACCTTTGAGTGTGTGAGAGTTTTGAGAGACATTCTAGATCATGCAAACCATAACACTTAGGTACTATAGATGGTCTTTTGCTGTTTTTGTCTGGCACTGTTCCCCTACTCTGCTTCCTGGCCACCGTACACTAAGAAGATTTGCTCCACCATGTCCTTTTTCCATGAGGTTTCTGCCTTGAAGACTTTTGGATATGTATTGAATCTCCTGAAACAGTGAGCTAAATCAAACCTTTGCTACTTTAAATTGCAAGTGTTGTATATTGTGTCTCAGCAACAGGGAAGCTGACTAATACAGAGAGAAAGCAGAAGAGGCCTAGGTTCCAATATCCATTTCCTAGGGTACATTCCTAATATCCTAACTTTCTCACACTAAGCCACCCTTAAAATTTCCTCCACCTCCCAGTAGTGTCACAGGCTGGTGACCAAGTCTTTAACATGAACTTTTGGAGAACATATCCAAACAACAGTCCCTTGCTAAGAGGAAAATCTCTTCTCCTTACTCTTATGGCCCTGACCTCTCCACTATATGGTAACAGATAACCATAGTTTTCCTCCATTACTGCACCCCAGCCCCAGCGATACTTTTCCTTTCCCTTGAACATGTCAAGCTGCTGCTACAATGTCAATGCATTAGACATTGTTTGTCATATGCTTGCTTCTTTCGGGTTAGTTAGATTCCATCCCCAACTTTACGTCTTCCATAGAAGTTTCCCGAGCACTAGAGTTAACATAAATCCAAGACAGCTCCCACTGACTCTCTACTTCATGGCCTCTTCCTTTTTTTCAGATCACTGCCTGACATCTTATTATATTTCTTTACTCATTTAGTAGCAGTTTCTTCCAAGCATAAAGTAAATTTCTCGAGATTTTTATTTAGCAATTGCTTGATTCCTGGCACCTAGAATAATGCCTGGCTCCATTTATATCTGAATATTTAATTAATATCTGTTAATAGTAATGCTAAAGTCTATTCTTTCATTGATTTTTGCACAGGACTCTCACAACATATGCTGCATAAGAAGATGAAATTAAATGACTTCATTATAGGCATGTGTGAAGTGCAGAAAAAAGAGTGGATACAAGCTAAGGAACTCTCATCAAATATGAAGAGCACTGTCATGTAGAAGAGGGATTGTGAGGTCCTGCGACATTGTTTTAATGGGACAAATAAGTAGGGATTAGAAGAGAGTTGACAGAGACCTACAGCCCACGAAACCAAGAATCCCCAAATTGCCAGCTCAATTCTCCTTCTCCTAAAAAGAGTAATTCTTTCTTATTGAGCTATGCAATACAGTCTGCAAAATAAAAAGCTAGAAGAGTAGGCAATAGAAGGAAGAAGAAAAGGCAAACATCTAGTGAGAGCAGAGGAGGAAATTTTGAAGAGGTTGGCGATGAACAAAATGAAAGCAAAAGATAGGAAGAGAAAGATTTATTTTGTTTTGCTCTGGATGCTTCACTTGGTCCTCTTTTTATGATACGGAATGGGGAGTGGAGTTTTTTTCTTTGTTCATGTGGGTATTGACTGCACTTCTTGAACATGAAGCCCTCTGAGACTAAACTATTATAAAGGTTATGTTGAAAAACAAGTTTAGGACAACTGACTGCAAATGGGGAGGACTGCCTGATGAAGCAATTCAGTAGCATAGCATTTGAATTTAAGCCCAGCCAAACAAGACAATTTCAAAGTTAATTTTTTTGTTTAGCTTTTCGATCATCAATGACAAATGGTACTCAGCAAAGCAACACCAATTGCACTTTCGTACTCAGGAGAAAACACCATGCTTCTCAGGGTTTCCAGAATTCTACAAGATCAAAAAACGGGAGTAACAAACTATACAAATAATCCTTGAAAGTATATCCTTTGCTGATTAACTTCTAAACTCTGCTTTAGTTCTCAGCAGACAGGACTGTGATTGCTGAGTGACCTTAGAGCATCCCTTTCCCTCTCTGGGCCTTCCTCAGTTTACTTATGAACTAAAAGAACCAGTCAAGATTTTCTAAGGTCTCTCTTCACTGTAATTGGCATACTTAGGGAAAGCTGCAGGTCAGTGTGTTTATATAATTCATAGAAAGTTAAAGATTAGAAAAAAATTAGGACACAGAAAATAAGGCAGAGTACGGTACCAAGGAAGGAAAAAAATGAATTTGATGAGAAAGATACTGGTCAGAGTATAGAAAATCATGAATCTGGTTAGACAAAGTAACTTTTGAATTATCTAGGGCAAGAAAGGTACTGTTAGGAGTTCTCAATAGGCTCTATTCAATGGAAGTATTTCCGAGTTGTGAAAAGCTATCGATGATAAAACCTCATAATTGTTCTATCTTCACTCTTTGTAGCCGCTCTGAAAATCTGATCTTTAATGACGTGCCAGACTCTTCACAATCTGCCCTTATCTATTTTCTTTCTCCTCTTTCCCTCTGTCCTCCGTCTTGGTCTTTCACTCTTCTCCCTACTTCAGATGCTTTGTGCAAGGCTTCGTACTTCGCTGTCACAGCACTTGCTCAAACATTTGTCTCCTAAAATGCCTCCTTCCCATTTTTGGCTTTCAAAGTCCTACACAATCGATAATCCCATCTCAAGAGCCACTGCTTTCTTTCCTTTCTTCCCCAATTAGCCTTTCTTTTAATTGAAGAAGCAACACTTGTACATGTTATGATAAAAGCACAGAAGTATTATCAATATAATTGATAAAACTTTTTACACCCCAAATTCCTCATCTAGAGTGACTTTCTGCAAGTAAAATACTTTGGAAAAATGTTTGTCACCATTTTGTGGTGTCTGTCTCCTTAGCCATAAAATAAGGACAATGCTTATATATTCTGCAGGAAATGCCATATAAACAGCACATCATAGGGCTGCAGAAGTGTTCCTCCATTGGGATCCTCCTTGGGGTTCTCCAGGACTCTCCTCCCACCTATTTCATTACTTTACAAAGCTACCCATTTCTCAGGCTGTCCTGTGGCTCCTATGTGACAGGTGGTGGGTAGATTTACCTCTTTGAAGGCCCCACTGATTCTAGCTCAGTGACTGTAGATGATTATAACACTGAATTTAAAACTGGGCCTATCTGGCTCTGAAAGGGCGGACTGTTTTGTGAGGAGAAGACATAGGTGAGCAGCCCAGTTCTGTCACCTGGCTGAGGTACAGCCTCAGGCAATCTTTTAAATGTCTCCCACACTTTCTTATCAAAAGAATGTGGGTGGCCTTTTCTGCCTCCTGAGGCTGTTGCCAGGGAAGCCAAAAGAAGGGCCAAACTGCTTCGGGACATAAAATTACCTGGCATCATGATTATCTTTCTCTCTACCATTTGTTTTTCCTTCACAGGAATTTCTTTCACTGCCAAACTGTCCCTAGGGAGTGAGTCTCTTTGATGATCATTGGATTAAAGCCTCCAGTGTGATTTATTGAGCCCGGGGGTTTATTACATGGTTCTGCTCATACCCACCCTCCTAGGCTACAGGTCCTATGCCACTGTAATCTAGTTGGTACCACTCAGCATCCTCCGTACAACTTCTCACTACAGTGTCCAGTCTTCTAGTTCTCAAGGGCCCTATTTGACTGTCCCCAGTGTCAGAGAATAATGTGTACTGTCTGACGCCTTCCCACATCACTAAAGAAATAAAATTACTGCCAACTTACTGAGGATTGTTGAGCTGAAGGCAATTAAAATTCAGGTGGGATCTTTGCCGATCTTGTTTGCCTTATGCCAGGGCAGAAATTTGCACAGACATAAGTCTGTTCCACCCTTCCTTCCACCTTTCCCACCTACTGCAGATCTGTTATTCTCACTTCCTCATCAGTGTAGAGCCAACAGATCTGGGAACAGATCTGGGCATGGTGTGCACTATTAAACTTGCTTTTCTCTTGTTAATCTGTCTTCTGTTTCAAGAGAAAATCCCAGATATGCATATGTGAAAGTTGAGAGAAATTACATATTTTCTCCATTTCAACTCCATCTCCAAAAATGTATCCTGAGTTGATCTTAGTATTCAAAGTATAGAGAGCAGCAGTAAATCAGAAGTCAGGAAAAGCTATCAATCACATATAATATATGAGGGGTAATAGGGAAATATAGTGAAGTTTTACATTTAAAAAATTACTCCCCCTTTACTTCAAATATACTTATCCCATCTTGCTGGTAATTTTCTGAAGCAGTTCTGGTTGTCTTCTTTCATGAATGTCTTTAGTTGTGCTGTCATGGCTGCCTTAATGCTCTCAGTCAATTCAGAACATTGACTTTCGTTGCCATTTTTACTTTGAGGAGGAGTCTGAGGATGCATGGGGCAGACCCAATGACTCAGGTGCATGAATACACACCTTAATGTTTTCACAAGCCTGTATTTCCCTTGGCAGAAGCAGCTACTGACTGGATCACACCCCGTGAGGATAGTCATTAAGACAACTTCCAGAAACATTTCAGAGAGTGGCAAAAACCATGGAATCAGTGTGTCTAAAGCCAGGTGGAAGTAATTTGAGGGGAATTCATGGCAATGTGTTTTATTATAATACATTTTTAACAAATGTAAATAACCTATGTTTTGGTCACTCTTTGTATATCAGCCTTTTCTCTCTCTGTGATGAAAGCACATTGTTTACTATGAATTGCATGCTATGCTAGCCCATCACCACTAATTTATTTAATCTCCATGATAAGAGAGGAGATGCTAATATTTCTATTTGATTGATGGAAAATGTGGTACAGAGAAATTAAGACTCAAAATAAGGGTAAATTTATATGACAAACATCAGGAAAGGACAGAAAAGGTTTCTATCTTAATCAGAATTCATGTTCCTAAGATATAACAGAGGAGGAAAATGCCAAGCATTACATGTGTGTATGTGAGTGTGTACAGTGAAAGGGAACATTCTAAAGCACGTAGATAGAAAACAGACTTGAAAACATTTTTTGTACACAAAACTACAGGTTAAGGTTTACTTAGCATTAGTGGATGACAAGAGCAACTTGTTGGTTATGTTCCAGACAGGGAGAGAACCTCTAGTGGACTCTGATATCAGCTGTCCATGGCCACCTTCACAGGTGAGGCACTCAGCTACGGATGGGAGACTGCTCTCAGCTGAGTTCCTGTCTCGGCTCTCATTTGAAGAGAGATCCCAGTAAAAGGCAGTTACTTCTCTTCCCCAGGAGCAGCCCAAAGCCACAACAGATTAGCAGCCATATAAAAGCCTGGCACATGCCTGTCATCCTAGCAGTTTTGCAAGCTGAGGCAGGAGATTGGTAAGATCTAGCACAGCCTGGGTAACTCAGCAACTTGGCGAGACTGTGTGTAGAAACAAAAAAATAAAAACAGCTGGGAATGAATCTCAGGGCAATGGCCCTGTGTCTCATCTATAGTATGAGGGAGACAAAAAAAAAAAAAAAAAAAAAAAAAGAATCCTTGCTCCTTTGGCTCAGGGAATGACGCCGCCGCAGTGCCTCTTAGTTCTGCATGGTCCTATGTGAGGGTCAGTCCTTTTTCCCTTGTGCACCATGGCTCAGCACCTCCCCAGCTAAGATGGGCAGATTCCTAAACCTTCGGCCCTTCAGCGTGATCCACTTCCATTCCTTTTAAACACTGTCCCCATATGATAAGTCCAGGGCCAGTGTGATGGTCTTGACTTCTTCACGTAGGCTTCCAGAGGACCTTTCACTCTATGCTGGGCACTTTTGATTTGGAGAGTTCTTCCTGAGTGGAGAGGGGCTGGCATCCTACTTATCCATCGCTCCCCAGATAGAGCGTTACACATTGGTCCATTCAGTGTGTCATATCTGTCTCCAGGTGGAGCTTGTAAACTAGATCCATGCGGAGCTCACCACAAGACCTGGCCCCGGTCATGCGTTAGGGACTTCATAGTTCTGAAATTGTCTGACTCAGGACAGCTTTGTGGGTTACGTATAGTAAAACCTTCCACCTTTGCATCATGCACCATCTATGCCCATTCGGGTGGCTCAAACCAAGGAAAGGTGGCAGCACACAAACTTGACTCTTACTCTTTTAAAAGTTTTCTGTGACAGCAAACTGGGTGTAGGCTCTCATAGGTCTCACTCCGCCGTGGCTTTCAGCGTGGCCTCAGATGCCTTCTTTCTTGTGAAGCAACTTACTTTTGTGCAGTGTCATCTTCCCTGCTGTGTTCTGGAAGGAGGACAATTTTCAGTGTTATTTTTAATCATGTAGCACTCAGGGAGATAATGATATTGATTAAAATGTGAACCAAAGAAAGGTATTTCTCTTGGAGAAGGAGACATGGAAAAAGTGTGTCTTGCTACCAAGGGACCACTAGGTGGCATTTTGTTAAAGCTGTAATGGCTATCGTGGAGGCTAGAAGTTCTTGTTCACACTATTATTTTTAAAGGGATGGTATTAAGCTGCTTGAAAACTTAAATGTCCATATCCCCATGGACAATTAAATTGAAGGTTCTAGAAGAAAATTTTGTCATATTTTTAAAAATAGAACACACAGCTCCATGCCCTGCCAAATACAGTTTATTCTAAAAAGAGAACAGATTTGAGAAAGGATTTCCAACCTGGGTGTATGTTCTAATTTATTAAGTGACCTTGTACAGATCATTGTGTTTCTTAGAAGATTTTCTCTTCCTTTAAATAAGAAAGCAATCTAGATAGACTATTTTTACACCTAAAACCTATGATTCTATTTCATTCATCACTGTTTCTCTTCCCCGTTTTTAATAGCCTCATTATTAAATTCATCATAAAGAAAAGTTGAAACATTGATTTGTTTATAAAATACTTTAAATCACGGACTGAGGATGTGGCTCAGTGGAGCAGTGCTTCTGTAACACGGGTGAAGCCCTGGGTTTGGGCCCCAAAAATGTGATAGACAGATGACAGATGATAGACACCTCCCATGGGATGCTGTTGTGATTTTAAATTATTCCAGTATTCATCATTGGCAAAGATCTGCTGGAAGTATTTCTTCTCATATTTGGTTCCAGAATCTTTTATTTTAAGCCAAACAACTTCAGAGGCTGACAATCTCTTGTCTACCCTTTCAAGCCCTTGTAAAATGAGTTTCTTTAAAACCTACACAAACTCATCCAAGAGAGCAAGCAAGGTCTTCACAGATAATTATCAGCGTTAGTTGGGTGAAGGGCACCCAACTTCTTTTATCCAGAGGATTGTGAAAAAGAAATCCTTTTAAGTTTCCCATTTTTCCAGATTGCTTCTAGCTGAATTACAAAAGTCTCATGGAATAGAAGCTTATCATATTTTGCAATATTATAAAAATTTCCCCCATCTTTCTGTTAGCAACAGACAGGTTGGATAAAAAGGCAAGCTGATCCCTTCAGGCCTCCCGCTGTGAATTCCGGGCCTCAGAAGGCGGCTTAACCCTGACAGCCAATCCCTGCTCTGCTGTGGATGCTGGATGAAGTGACACTGGGTCTGAAATTCACTTCTCTTTCATTCCTGTTGCATTCTTAGACCCCAAATCACAGAACCCGTAGCTTCTAGGGTCACTAAGCACTTTGTGGGTTGCCTGGCCCCAATTTTTTAAGTATTTCATAAAGGAAGAGCCACTGTGGGATGCTTCATTGAAGGAGCTTTAGAAAGGCTGCAAAGAAAATGCCCCTTCAAATAGTCACAGTGCACATTAGCGTTTTAACTCCCTAGGACGCCTCCAGTGAAGGCACGTACATGTTTAAGCCAATGTCTTGCAAGCCCTTGGTATGGTTTGGGAGTTACAGCTCTCATATTGCTATTTGGTGCTAATATGCATACCTGTAATCCCAGTACTCAGGAGGCTGAGGCAGGAGAATCACTGCGAGTTTGAAACCAGCCTGGGCTACAAACTGAGCTCAAGGCCAGCCTGAACTGCATAGTGAGACCCTGCCTCAAAAAGATGGAAGAGGAACAAGAAGAAGAAGAAAAAGGAGAAGGAGAAGGAGAAGAAGAGAGAAAGAATGAAAAGAGAAAGAAGAAAGAAAGAAAGAAATTTTAGTAAAGAATAAAGTCAAGAATTTAGTCATCATATAAACATAGAGGGAAGAACCAGATTCTGGCTTTGGACTTGTACTTTTCCCTGCAGACCCAGAGGTAGAACATTCTCTGAAAATTATTAAGTGCCCTACGAGTTACCATACATCTTAAAGCAAAAATTGACCTAAATGAATAACATGATTTTATTATGTTATTGATGAATGAAATAAGACCCAAAGATGTTAAATTACTATCTCATGATCATGACCAGGTAAGAAAAGAACTGAAGAGGTGAATTTTCTTGCATGAAATATGTGGAGGGATCATGTTATCTTTCCACATGAACCACGCCTTCGAATTAAGAAGAATGAAGATCACGTCTAAGTCATCCTATACATGATGACATCAAAAATTGTGAGTTCAGCTGAACAGGATCCTTCTTTTTACCTTCATGAGTGACACTGACAATGATACATAAGTTTTGATGACATCACTGCAAACAAGCTAAAGTCAATAAAAATAAAATTAGACTAGTAATGCCAACTGCACACATAACATAAACTCATCTCCTTAACAGTTCAGCTTAGAACTAGGTTAGAAAGAAATTATATAAATAATGTATTTTTGTATGCAATTTTACCTCTGGGTAGCACTGGCAAAGCTTTCCAATATGGAAGATAATGATAAATGTAGGAATAAAGATTTGTAATACTTCAAGTGTTTATGGAGTGCCAGGTGCTTCCCTACGGACTCACGTATATTTAGCTTCATAATAACCCAGTGAGCTGGTTTAACCCATTTCACAGATGAAGCTGTTGCTCAAAAAGGTTAAGAGATTTGCAAAATGCCACACAATCCCAAGCGGTATCCTAAGAATTTCAACATAGGAGACTTGATCCTAGAGCTAGTCCACTTATTTTCTGACATTAAGAAAATGTCACATTGAAATCAAATCTGAAAATGGACATGTTTTTCACCCTTGAATTTTTCTTGCATAACAGAAACCACAACATCCCCCTTCTTCCAACCGTTTCCCTCATGAGTTCATTGCTGGTTGCTCCCTGTATGAGCTAGCTATGTGAGTTTTCCTATATTATGAAGGTTCTCAAAAGATGCGCAGAAATGCTTCTACGTTCATGTGTAGTGGGATTATATAATTTGTAGACGGAATTGGGCTGCAGTCAACCTTCCATGCACAGAGAAGGAAAAAGTTTGCCAAAACAAATAAGATGTGAATAAGATGACAGGTAGTTATAGGCTGTATGAAATACCTGCTCCAAAGCAGACAGCTTTTAAAAATGTGCTAATTTCCATGATAGTATCTGCTTATCTAACAATACTCTGTAATAATCTTGTCTTTTGCACTCCTATGTTAGCAGTTTGACAGGACTGGACCCTTGCCTTTTGGAGAACAAAACAGTCTTAAGTCAAATGGCTGGTGCCACAGCACTGCGAAAGCTGCAGTTCCACTAGGATTTTTGCAAGCTTCCAGGAGCTGGCTCCCTCCCGATGACTCTCTACATGTGTCCAGGGCAATACACCACTCACATTATATGAATTTGATCTCCTTCATGAAGATTTGAGGGATCAAGGAGAGAGGTCACAAGTGTCCTGCAAAGATTTCTGATGCCATTGTGTCTCAGCCCCGTGTTATACTTTTCTTTCCCCTTCCCTTTTCTTCTCTCCCTCCCTCTTAGCAAATTCTGTCCTTCTTAGAGGGCTCAGTGTGAGACTTCATGCACTCCCTACAGCTTCCTGAGGACCCCAAGAGAGTCTCTCATGGAATTCTTCAGGAAATATGGTTTGATCCTTAAGAAAATTCTGTAGCTTACTGCCAAGAACAAATTTTTCTCTACTTGTATAACTGTATATGGCTCAAAATAGCAAAATCATGTATCTTCTTTTAGATTCTGTACTTATACTTCTCACCCCTCTTCCTGGTTATTTAATATCTATGTCTGATGAGGAAAATTGCTCTATATTTTAAGAATAATATCCTCCTAAGTCAGTGTCACTTTATGACTCTTTATCCCTCTTGTATAGTGGAAGGAGGGAGGATGTTCCTTTCTTTCCTGTAAAGATAAACAAATCAAGATAGAAGCAAACAAAAGGATCAAAACTCACTCTGCTATATGTCTGGCTGTCTGTGTTTTTTCCTCATGTTCTTAACTACCTCTTTGATATGTATTCCTAAAGCTTAGCTTGCAGAATCACCAGTTTCACCAGCACACATACAGTACATCAAGCTCTGTAGTTCAGTTCTGGAGCTGGAGGCCTTTATACAGAGAGAGATGGGAGAAGCAGAGACATGGCCTTCCAGGGTCTTGGCTAAGCCCTACGTGAACAGCTTCTCCATGCTGAAGAAGTAATGTGCTTTTACATTTAATTGGGCCTTTATTAAAATTTAAGCAGCTTCTCTTCGCTTCTGAGCTGCAGTCCAAACACCTGACTATGTTCAAAGTGATATTCTGCTCCCAATTATATGGCCCGCCCCTCCCTCCCTCAGGTCTAGCTACTTGTCTTCTTTGAAGTTCTTTGAATTAAACATCCTACCTCTGTCTCACATTCCTCTTCTAATGCTCCTCTTCCTGCTGAAACGTTACTCGCCCACTTCACCTTTCCTCTTTCTACCTGATTATTTTTTAAAAACTCTTTCAATGTTTATACTTATTTGTCTCCTCCTTTGGAAAGACCTCTCCACTACCCTGTGTTAAGGAGACTGTCTCCCATTTCTTTTCCTATTTATTGACACAAATAATAACTATTTGATTGTTTATGTTTATTATTCTAGCTCCCATTAGACCTTACTAAGCTCTTAGTACTATTCCTGGCCTGTAGTATACTTTCAATAAATAATAATGAAGGAATACTTGAATGAATGAATGTGCAAGGCAGTATGGGTGCTTTTTTTGCCTAAGTGTAGCCCTTGTATTTTTCCATTCTACAAATTTCTATTAATCTTACCTCACTATGTGTGTATTTAAGGGACCTTGGATTTCATCTGACATTAGCCTTGTCATTTGACATTTACAGCCAGTTAGAAGTTGTCTGGGAGGCAGGTTTTCATCGTGGTAACTAAGCATAGACATTGTCTTGGTCAACCCTTCTTATCTGCAACCTTCCAGAATGTTCTTAACATGCCCAATACATTCTGCACCCAGTATATCATGATGACCTTTAGGCTGCGAGGTCAGCTGTGTTAAAGAGAGTCTTCCTCCTCAATTCTGTTGCAGGCCCAGGGATTTTGAAGTTCTGGTTTTGCAATTTCCTGAAGAACTGAAAGGATTCATGGGATTAGTAGCTGCATTTAATCTGTTTGTTTATCACAAATTAGGAAGGCCAGGCTGGCTATTTCCTCCTAAAAAAAGAAACATTTTAAAATTACATTTGAAAGAATTTATCTCAACTGTCCCTCATGCTCGACTCAACACAATTCTGTTTCTTCTCTTTGAAGTAGCCTGACCACTAGCTAATTTTGTGTGCATATTCTCTTCATATATATTTCAATATTTCCTAAATAATATCACATTCTTATTTAGTGATCTGGGGGCTCAGTGGATGCATGTGTGCATAGTATCTCTAGGCAATTCTCTGAAGACAAGAATATACAAACTTCCTTTATAAACTCTGCAATGCTCAGTATGGTACCAAGCTTTCCTTAAAATGTCATGGATACAACTTTCAGATAGGATGTCACATGTTGGTGTTAAATAAATGCTATAGGAGGCCATTGTTTTGGTATAAGCTTCTGTATGGGCACCAAAAACCACTGTAAAACCCAAATAGTACTGTCCATGCTAAAGTTCTGTATCACCAAACTGAAACTTAGTATCTGACTTTCTGTGAAATCAGATAACAAACACATTTCTCCCAACCAGCCAGTTTTAACCAGCCAGATCATGAAGTGAGAGGACCTGAAGCCAACACGTGTTAACCCATCAGTTATTTATCTACTTTGTTCTGTCTCCCGGTTCCTCACTTTAAATGAAATATTTATTTAAAATGATCAGTCTGCCTTTGTTTTTTGTTTCTGTTTTTTTGTTTCTCAGCTCCTTTCTCTCTTTAATGCCAACCTTGGTTCAGTTTGTTACTGGATTTGGGAGGTGCTGGAGTCTCATTCTAAAGGCAGTTTTCTAGGTTATTTCTGTCTGAGCAAAGAATTGGTAGGAACAAGCACAAATATTAGCAAAGTTTTAACATTTATTCAAGGTAAGCAAAGAAACAAGTTCCACAAAGCAAGTTGGGGCCAAGTAAAAGCAAGAAAAAAAGTGAACTCTGCCATGTGAGAGCAGACTAAGCACTGTGAAAGATCACAACAGTGAAAAACCCAGTGCTTAAGAGATCTCTTGCATTTCCCCTTTCTCAGGCTGGTGTCAGGAGTAGGTGGTCCTACTTAAGTTTTTGTGTGAAAATCCCATGTCCAGGGCCTTGGGAAGTGTTTCACATGTTTCTCCTGGGATTCTTCATATATCTAAACACACCATACCTTTTCCAGCCAGCTTGGTAAGGCCTAGTCTCCTGCCACAAATGCAGTGGAACTCTATAGAATGAAGTACTGCACAATTCTATAACCTCAGATAAAGCCAATTAAAACCTTTAAATAAAATTGTTGTAATTTTGTCCTTTTGTCATGGGGAAGATGGGTCTGCATACCTTGAGGAATCGTGGCTCAAATTTCCTTGGTCCTTTTGAGCCCCTGATGAAAGAATTCAGCTGAGACACAGAGGTGGCTCTCCAGAAGTACAGGCAGAACTTACTGGAAAGTAGATAGAGAAGGCCTTCCAGTAAGGAGGCAGCAGTGCTACAAAGTCATCTACACCAAGTTTGGATACCTTTTTATGCACCCAACAGTTCTTCCTGGTGTTCAGGGCACTGGGGGAATTGTGACACTTATGGACATTTCTTTGGAAGTTACTTTGGAATTGTGAAACATCCTCTTGTTCTTTTCAGATGCTGAGTATTCACTCAGGGGCCTTACTCAAGTGAGGAACTTACAAAAGAAATTTACAAACGATAAATTCTTAATTTAAACCAGACCAGGATAGGAGGGTCTTTGAAGATTGGTTCCTTACTTGATAACACTGGGGTGTAGGCTTTGGCAACCCAGGAATGCTATATGCCTTGTTCTAGAAATAGAGGCCCAGTGTCTTAAGGTGTGAGATCTAATGCATGACTATGAATGTATTATACATTGAAATCTTTGTTTCCTCACTTAACTATATATAACTGCCAAAGCTACTATTTTGGGCTCTCCTTTTGTCCCTGAGGCCCACTAATTTCTAACTATCTGCCTAACACATTGACATGGGTTTCTCTGGAAGAAGATGCTGAGATGAAGTTTAGCTGTCAGGATAGATTTTAGAGATCAAGGAACATGTAAGAAGAGTGGGAGAAGGACTGGGCAAAGAGAGAAGCTGAAGTGAGATGCACGGCTGACAAAATGTTCGCTACTGCACAGATTTGTTCCACAAGGGCCCGAACCTGGGCTCTGCATACCTTGGCTCTGGTTTGCTCAGTCACTGAATATGAGGGTATCCTGGAGGGCATGGGCTCAGGTGGCTTTCTGCTGCTGAAGCCAAAGTCTGAGCAAGGTGTTGGTGAGGCTGCTGTTGATAACTAGGTAACAAATCCTTTCATGAAGGGGGATCTGAGTGGCACATTCTGTTGTCCACCATAAAACAGATGATACCTTCTAATGAAAGCTGAGATTCAAGTTTGGTAAAAATCCATTGACTAGACTTCTAGTTAAGCTAAAAGACTATCCAGGAATCCAGACTCTACCCGGTAAGGAAAAACTAGTGATGTTACCTTGTCCTGGAGGTAGTACAGCGCAGATAATATATCCCTCAAAATGCAGAAGGTTACTGGATGCAAAAAAAACTCTCCATTTCCAAAATCCACCCAAGAACATTGTTTTTCATCAATACCTCTGATTTAATGAGTATAGATATGTCCCTCCACAAAACAAAACAAAACAAAATGAAACAAAAACAACAATGAAAAAACAGAACCAAAGGAAAAGTAGCTCCTCAATAATCAACAGTGACTGTGAACATTAACTTGAAAAAATATCTATAGTTTGAATTCTTTTTTTCCCCTATGACCCTTAAGCTCTCATTAGAAAAGGTTCAGGGAAATATCAAAACAAACAAACAAAAATTGCTAGTATTTGGATTCCTCCCTTAACTCCTTGATTTGAATTTCTTTGACTTGGAGAAACCAAATGAAAAGTGAAAGCCACAAATTAATCGTTTTGAGTGATTCAGTGTATAAGGAGATTGAACCCTGATCCCATTCATTGCAAATCCTCCATTCCTCATCATGAAAGTCAGTAACCACTGCATGATGCAGTTGTAGCTCTTAAAGGAGAAACAGGGAGCCAGAAGAATCTAGCCTCAGAGAGTTAAGGAAGCAAACCATCATGACCGCTTGAAACAAGGACTCTGTTCCCTAACCTAGGACAGTTTCTGCAAACCAGTCATGACATTCAGTTCCAATAAGATAAGAGCATTGCTTCAGGTTGCCAGCCCTTACCCTTCCAAAGAGAAGTCATATTTATACTGAAAAAGAACTTAGAGCATGAAACCTGGATACCAAGGCCACATCAAAATTCTACCCAGAGCACTCTACTTAAGTTGTTTCACTTTCATGCAAAACAGGCACCCCTGCTGGCAGGATTTGCAGACCCTAGACATCCTCACTGGGGACAGTAGGAGAAGCACACCAAAGCTCAAGCTTTGAATATTTACTTGGTATCACCAGAGATGGTTACACAAGAAGAAAGCTGAGGAGAGTTTCCAAAGATGGCGGACTGGTAGGTAGCAGGAGAGAGATTCTCTCTGAGAGAGACAGCTTAAATGCCAGAATTTAACATCCTGGAGAGACCCAAACAGAGAGAGATGGACTCTCTCAACCCAGGAAGAAACTAAAGTTAAAAAAAACACTCAAATATGAGGTCCCGGGGCTACCATTAGTGAAGCTAAGATCAGCAAGCACGGCATCCTCCTCGAGCCGCCTGAATTCCTGCCCGAGAGTGACCTGACGTACTGAACTGCATTGATGCGACTGGTTTGAGTGGCCGGAGTGTGGAGCTGAACATCCCTTCGTGCGGCTCGCCCAGACCCGGCCCTGCACACAACCCACCCAGAGGCACCGTGAATTTGCGCTGCAGCCGCGCTGAAGTCAGAGGTTGGGGAGCCCAGCAGTTCTCAGGGACCAGCATCAACACGCAGTGAGTAAAGGGAATAAAACCCTCCAATGGGAAAGGGGAAACTGACTGGATAACATGTTGGATTTGGGCAGGACAGCCTTAACACCATAAGGAAGTGGCTTCAGTTGGTTGCTCCCCTTGCCAAGCGGATTGGTGGATTCTGCTTGGATTGGGCCATGCCCCTGGCCAGGACCCAGTGGGTTGCTTGAAACTAATTCCCTGAGCACAGCCACACACTGATGCAGTGAAGGCCTGCAAGGGTTGACTGGCCCGGAGGGGAGGAGCCAGCGCACACTGCCTGTGCTTGAACTTCAGTCTCTGATAGCAGAAGGCAGAGGACAGAACTCCTAGCCTGCGCCCTCTAGAGGAACTTTAACCAACAAGAAAAGGGGCTGGAAATTGCACTATACACTTGTATGGAAGGAACCAAAAACATGACAAGAGGGAGAAATAAGAAAAAAAACCCAGCCCCCAACCCTGAGAACATTGTTGCAGGAGAGGTAAATACAAAAGAGATTGAGGGCAGCAAACAGGCAACATCAAACAAAGCATTAGCGGACATAAAGAGATATCTTCAGGACCTCATAAGTGGGATCAAAGCTGAAATATTAATTCAAATTAAACAAGAGATAAGTAGAGTAATAAAAGGAAGACTGGGCACCTCTCAAGAAGAAACAGACAGAAGAATGGAGGAACAGAAAAAGGAAGAAACGTTTAATGAAGAATACAAAAAAATCCTAGGATTCATGAAGCAGATTCAAAGAGATTATCAGGAAACTAAAGACTCCATAGAAAGCTCGAAAAACTTCTTGAAAGAAACCGAAGATAGACTATCAAAAATTGAACACAGGCTTGCAATGTGTGATCATGAAAGGGAAGATCTCTTAAAAATAACAAGGGAGCAGGCAGTAACTATACAAAGACTAGAAGATGACAAGAGGATCTATAACTTAAGAATAAAGCATGTGAATGAAGAAGCAGGAGTCAAAACAGAGGAACTGCAAAGGCTATTCACAGAAAT
>PVJX010006279.1:0-78823 GCA_004027295.1 Dolichotis patagonum
TGCTCTATTCAATACTCTGTGTTGATGTGTTCTATAATGTGTATTTCTTTGATTTTTCTGTACCTAGTAGAAGAACAACTATTGTGAAGACAACGAGGTATACAATATTGCCTGTTACTGTTGTCCTGGTGACCTGCTGTGATGTTCTGTGCCAATTTCACTATACTGTCTCAATTGGCTTTATTCCATCCTTTTTTTTCTGTTTGCAGCTTCACTGTGTGTTCACTTTGTATGCCTTAATTTTGTAACATGAACAGCTATTTCTGGGAGGACAGTATGGGGTTTGTCAACTAGTGATTTATGGGTTTTTTTGAGGTTTTTTTATTGTTTCTACCCGTTTTTCTGTATTACTTTTTTTTCTCTTTAAATAAAATTAAAAAAAAAAAAAAACTATTTTGAGCAGCTCCAGGGACAGGTTAAATGTTCAATAAAGGAGAGCTGCTAGGAATGATCTTCACACTGATACATAAGTTGCTTGAAGTTATACCCATGACATACTACCTTAGAAACCTTTAGGACCTCTGAGACAGTACCAAACACGCAAAGGGTGCTCAATATCTGTTGACTGAGGACTAACAGTCTATATGGGATCTAGAACTTTAAAGCTGCATGTTATTCGATCTTTAACATGTGCAGGAACAAAAACTTTCCCTCAAAAAAGCAATAGAGCAATTCTAATTACTACTATGTTCCTTTTTGAAGTTCTCACTGTACCAATTACTGTCTCTCAAGTGTTTCTGAAAGGCTGAATTCACTAGAGGGCATCATGTATCAGGAGAAATCATATCAGACACAACCCTTAAAAGGAAAGAAATATTCAACATTCATTCTAACAGAAATATTGTGCCTAGTTGTATAAAATATGTATGTTAATTTCAAAATTATTCAATTTAATGTACATTAAAATATTTAGGAGGAATTAAAATGAAGATTTAAAAAAAATATAATAAAGATTCTGATAAAACACTAATATCATATTTACATGCCCTGGTTTATGGATAAGTAATTCAGATTATTAAAAAGTCTGAGTTCTTTCCAACCCTACTGCATACCTCCCAACAATTTTATGCAATTTTAATGTTTATAAAAGCAAAGCAGCGCCTCATTTCTCTGAGCACCTGCATTCCACTCAAGTGTGTCCTATTGATCTGTAATTAACCTTCTCAAGTTTCTTTTTAAAAAAATGTATAGTGGTAATGATTTGTGTGCATTATATTAATTTGATGAACTAAGATAGTTTCTCCCATCTTACTAATATATACATTACTTTATATAGTGACAATGGTACTGAAAACTATAACAAAGTTACATTTAATTAAAAAAAAAAAAAAAAAGCATACAAGCCAGGCATGGTGGCACATACCTGTAATCCCAGGACTCTGGGAGGCTGAGGCAAGGGGATTGCAAGTTCAAGTCCAGGCTGAGCAACTTAGTGGGACCCTGTCTCAAAATTAAAATACAAGAGCTGGGGACATAGCTCTATGTGACATCCCTCAGTTCAATCCCCAGCACCTCAGAAAAAAAAAAGCACACAAGGGGATTTAGCTCAGTGGTATAAGCCCCTGCCTGGCAAGTGCGAGGTCTTGAGTTCAATTCCTGGTACCAAAGAAAGCATACAAATTAGATGGCATTTGTTACTGTTTCTTGTGGGCAGACTCCAAGTCACCAGTTATGAAAAAAAAAAAAGGAAACAGAGACAGCACTAAGAGAAAATTACCAACTTCTATACGACTAAAATGAATTATTTAAAAACATTTATTCATTACTGAATTATTTTAAAAACATTTGTCCACTAATAAGCCAATATTTCAAACATAAAATTTATCAGGCTTTGAGAGAATCCCAAAGAAGTATACTCAAATAACCTACAACTCACTGCAATCACAGTGACATATAGAGAAAAACATGAGAGAAAACCCGGTATTTACAGTACATTCATACAGTATCCACCTAGGAGGAAGGATCGCTAATCATTATAAAAGAAACCAGGGACGAAGGCTCATGAGTATCCACCTTTTGCTGGACCCCCTCACCCCTCTCAGGGCAACTTGTTTCTGTCTGCTTTTCCTCCTTGTAAATAAAACGTCTTCAAACTGAATGCAGATGTCTTGTGCTCTCAGTGAATGATCTGGGGATGACAATGTACAATGTATGTACCACTGTTGCCTGATGTGTTCTGAAATTTTGTTGTAGTTTTTTTTCTCTTTTTATTCTAGAATAAAATGGATTTGAAAAAAATAAATAAAGTGTCTTCTTTTCTTAAACTCCATCCCTCCAATTCATTATTGGTGCTAAGTTTTCCATCCCGGTTAGCTGCTCATCTAGGACACAACAGGTACAGCTGAAGATCAATCAAATGGGAGAGGTGCACGGGGCAAAGCCAGAGGAGAGGGCACAGGAAGAGAGCTTCCACACACTCTCCTCAGGAAACACTGGGTCAAGCTCCACATGTTCACCAGTGCTACATGCTTACAATATGGAGTTTCACTACCTCAACAAGATTGAGTAAATTACTGGCCACAAGGCTGAATGAACTCCATATCCAAACCCTCTCCCCTTCTGGGATTACAGGGTGTGGGACTGGAAGGTCTAACCATCTAATTTCAGTCTTTCTGAGGTTGATAGCCTCTGCATTGAAACTTAAAGCCCACCCAGTATCTTTTCATTAACGTAAACTCAGGTGTGGTCAAAATGCACTCATTATCCATAATAAAAGATAATTATCATTCAGAAAATTTCAAGGGTTTTTGAAGCTCAATTGTCAGGGACACCAGGGACAAAGATCAGATTTTTTTTTTAAAGACAAAGTCATACTACATAGTCCAGGCTGGCCTTAAACTGGAAATACTCTCTTACCTCAGCCTCCCACAGCGCTAAGATTACAGACATATGCTACCATGCCAGCTAAGATATATTATTTATTATGCCACATTAACAACAAATAGAAGCTTTTATTTTAGAAGTCAACCTGTAGAACACTGAGATAATGCAAGTAAAAGAAAAGGGGGAAAACATTACAAAAGAAGCTACAGGAAAAAAAGGCTGGGAGCAGTGTCAAAATGGCCTACACATGTTCAACCCTGCACAATTAAACACACACAGATACACCCTGACAGGAACCTGAGCGTGGGATTGAGAGTTACTTTAGTTTCAGTGAGTTGAGGCTGAAGCTGACAGCTAGGGAGGAAACACTGAACAGATGGGACCATGAGCCCAGAGATGTGAAAGGACAGGGCTTTGATGAGTTATCCGAATTATCTACAGAGATAAGATCCCCATCAAAAAGCTCTTACTGCTCCAAGAAGACACCAGCTCATGGTCAGGTAGGCTGGTGTGCGCCCTACAACACTCAAATGCCGCACGTTACTCTGTCCGGAATAAACGTACGTTCTGAACTCTAAAACTCATTCCACTTAATATTTTGAACTCTAAACGTAATAAACATAATGTAAATGTTATAGGCAGCTGGGTTAGATAGAAATATTATAGGGAGACAGGGAAGGCTACGCCCTCAAAGGAGCCAGTGCAGGAGACCAGATACCCTGCAAACTTGGAGGAAACAGACACCTCTGTTGTGGGTCAGATCTGAAGACAAAAGGTAAAACAAATGCAACCATACCCTAAATATAAACTTCAGAGATTGATATTCTAAATAGGTATTAATCACCTTGAGGAAGCCAGAAAGAGCCATTAACCCAACTTCTTACCAACAAAGACCCTATTGTGTACTCATGCCCACTTGCTCCGTGACTTCCTCTCCATTTGATCCTGATTTAATCAATTTTACCTGAGCAATTACACTCATACTCTTATGGTTGACCATAGTTCTGTCCCACCTCATGCCAGGCTGCCTTCCGAGTTCCCATTTTTCTCCACCTTAGACCCACTTCACCTCATGGTTTTGCTCTATAAATATCCTTAGAAAAGACACTTTTTTATTTTGGTGCCAGGGATCCAACTCATTTCATGCTTGCCAGGCAGGCACTTACGCTGCTGAACTAAATCCCCAGCCAAGACAGTCTTTGACAACCCACTGAGGACCCCTTCTGTCTCTCTTGGACAGACGCTTTCTTTCATAAATATATTCTGCTTTTAACCTCTGTTGTTCCTAAAATTCATTCTTCAATTTTAGACAACATAAACTTACACTGGACATCTAGTAGGTTGGAAGTTTCATTCCTCTATATCATAAAGATTCAAAAAGAATCATGTTTTATCCTGCAACAGAACGTATTTTATTTTCTATCAACAGGAAGCTTGTGATACATCTAACAAAAATACAGTAAATGTTTACTTTTCAATGAAAAGGTTGTGGAGGAAACAGAACACTTCAACAGACCGTAAACAGCAACAGCTATAATTTCAAAAAGCTTTGTGTCCAGATACATGAAACAAGATAAAAATATCAAGCATGATCATGAAGTGAAATCCAGCAATACTATTATTCTTTGTTTAGAGTGATTTTAGCCTGTTTTGTTTTGTTTAATTTCAACATAGGTGAAGGTATGGACAGCTACTTTGAAGAGAATGAGAGACATTATGACAGCCATTGTTGGCTTCCCTATTGTCTGGTCTTGAAGACCTAAAACATCTTCCTCATCCTATTCAGATCAGTTCCATACTATGTTGTTTCGTGTGACTTCTCTGTATGTGAAGATATGGACAACTATTTGGAAGAAAACAAAAGACAATATGATAAGATAGTAAATATCTCTGATTGTCTTGCTTTGAAATTTATGTCTCTTACATTGCTTTCCTGTGTTCTGTTTTGTTGTGTTTAATTTTACCCTCTTTAAAAATATATATGTATCAAGCATGGAAACCAGTACAGACTTACCCTGGGCTTTGATAGTCCTGCTTTTACAAGGTATGTTCTGCAGCCAGAAACTGCCTTGCTACTTGCTCATGGGTTCAGAAGCATCAGTTTATTTTTCCATGGAACACACATATTATCTCAGCCTTTTGTTGCCAGCTTCCCAGAAGAAAGTTCCAACTCAAGTCTTTCAGAACCTGTAAACATGACAAATAGAAGAGAAAAAAAAGAGAAGGCAGAGTTGGGGACACCGCACTAGGCTAACCAGACAGTTCACAGTGTCAACAGGGTATAAAGAGCACCAAAACACTCAAGCACCACCGATGGGACAGTGTAGGGCACCCAGGAGGCTGGAGGACCGCACTAGCGCAGCACTTAATGTGAGAATGCCAGGTGAATTGCGGCCAGCCCAATTTGTGTCCACCCTGCAAGCTGCAGGGCGAGAAAGAGGCTACAGTGTTTTGGCCAGGCCCATGGAGCTGTTCTCACTGACAGCAACACCCTTAGAGAGAATTCAAATAGCAGGGACAAAATCTGAACTGCGATCCTGACCAGAGAAGAAGTGGGTAAGAGGAAGCTCCCTTCCTAACACATAGCATTCAAGAAAAATTCTGAGATTTCCTAAATTGAATTACAAGGACAGGAAGATGCAGAAAGAAAGAGATAAGGGAAGTTAATCAGTTAACAAGTGAAACCAACAAAACTTTCACATTTTCATTTCATATACTGGAACTTTGTTTTTTTACGGGCTTTTGTTGTTGTTGCTGTTGTTTTGTACCAGGAATCAAACTCAGGACCTTGTGCTTGCCAGGTAGGCGCCATGCCACTGAGCTACATCCCTGCCTGGAATTTTGAATTCTATAATAGACTGTTCAAATGTTCTGTACTTTTATCCCCAACCAATCCATAAGTAACAATTACTTCACCTCTCTGCTGTCTATCCCAAAGCTTTCCCACTTCTGCATAATCACACTCCTCTTATCTACAGGAAAAATAGTTTCTATGTAAACAACTTATGCCTTTCTTCCCCAATTTTCTTTATTAAAAGCAGACATCATTGTCCTTAGCTCTGGTTGGGCAGGCATATTTCCAACTACTACCTAGCCCTGTAGTTGGCAGTCACTGAAACTTACCCTAGGATCTGGTCTTTTTTTCTGGCTACCATCTGTAATGACTCAATAAACCCTTTTATTTCAGAGATCTCACCATTTCAAAGTTTTGGTTTATGTGTTCAAATTTCAACACAGGGATCCAAAGACTTTTCTAAAAGAAAAAAACAAGCATGACCACACTCTACCTACTTTCCAGATACTGGTTCTAATGCCAAATTACAAAGACTATTTTAATTTTTTAATTCTTTTGGTACCAGGAATTGAACTCATGACTTTGTATTTGCCAGACAGGCGCCTATGCCACTGAACTATATCCCCAACCTGACCATTTTATTTTATATAAAACTTTAAATATATTTTGAGCTGGCCAACTATTGCTTTTGTTTACACATGTACTTAATTTGCTTATATCAAAATGAGTATTACTCAGTAACAAATACGGTATATATGTATAAACATATGGTTTGTATCAGGCATACCCAATCCACCACCCTTGGGCTGCATGTGGCCCTGAACACCTAGTAATAAGGTCCCACAAGACTATAAACTTTTTGACATTATTACATGATATTTAACAATATTTTTCATAGCTTGATTATAAGGTACTGAAGCACTGACTGCCTAGGTGACAACAAAATTCTATGAAGGGACAGCCTAACTCCACCTCCTGTCCCTGCCACACACAGCCGAACTGAAACCAGGGTTATCTGATTACATGCACTGTGCTATGTGGAAGAGAAAAATACAGTGATTAGCAGTAATATTTCAGCCCACCTACGTGGACATGTGCCTGTGAAGACAGTTGTTTCCTGTTATTAATCAGACGTGTAAGTTCCCTTATTTAATTATTAAACTTCAGTTTGTGCTATTTCATAAAATAAATTGAAATATTTTTAGCAGCTATGCTACAAGAATACAAAAACAGATCGAATGTTTTTTCCTCGTGACACTGTTATAATTACATATATAACACCAAAGCTAAAAGTGTTAAAAAATATAAAAAATAAAGGAAGTTTGTAACTTTATACATTAACTATATTATATATTTTGCATGTAGCCCAAGACAATTCCTTTTCATGGGCTGGGGATTTAGCTCAGTGGCTTAAGTGCCTGCCTGGCAAGCGTGAGGTCGTGACTTCGATCCCCGGTACCAAAAAAAAAAAAAAAAAAAACCAATTCCTTTTCACTTAATGGAGCCTATGCAAATCAAATGGTTGGAAACGTATGACTTATATAATAGACTTTGCACTGAGTCATATTTTCATTGACATAGCATGAAAGCAACTAGGAATGCCACTGACCTGTATCGTTCCCTAACTTACTTGGTATCAAAACTCACAGCAAGGAAGCCGATAAAAATGTTGTACACAACAGCTGGGCTTTATTCAAAAATTAATCACAAAGATTTTTATATCTTGGGACCTATAATTAATACAGGAACCCAAGAGTTTGAAAAGTTTGGAGATTTTACTTAAGAACTACAGATCACATATCAGGGGAAACAAGCCATGTGGTGTTTCAGGCCTCGTCCTGCTAACTCTCCTCAGTAATATGGAAGAAAAATGTTAGCGGGATTGAGTTTTCTGAAACATGAAAGCCTGAGTGGGAGAGAAGGGAAAGTAGAGAAAGGGAAGAGAAAGACAAGAGAGGATTAGGGCTTCTTAGAGGAGAGAGGAGAAAGCAGAACACCGGGCTCCTTCTGGGTTTGACTCCAAAGATTTCACAAGTTCATGGGTAGCGTCCAAAAAAGGGAGGCAGGGCGTCAGGAGGACTGAGCTTATGCCCTTCAGTTTTTTGAGACAAAAGGAGAGCAATCAAAAAAGCAGTGTAAAGAAACGCCCTCAAACTAAATCTGGTTAGGCCCCGCAGATGTGCATGTTTTCTGAGACAGCTCCCTCCAGTGTGACCTGCAAGCTGGTTCTCTCCACTGTCTCAGGATTGGTTTCCCACGCTGGCTGCATGAGAAACTCTGCTTGAGACACTGGATGGGGCTGCATCCTTTCGCAATGTCTCCCTGGAAGAGCAGTTTTTCAGGATCCAGTCTAACCCAGAGGCAGGGTGTGCTACTAACCTACAGGAATACTTAGTGAGGCTTGGAGAGTGCCCCACTCCACCTCTTTCCTTTTTGTTCCCAGGGAAAACACTTCTCTTGTCTTTGATGCTTTTATGTGCAAACACTCATTTTCTACAGGCTTAGGAGTCTTTAGTGTAAAGGCAGGGAAAAAAAAAAGACTCTACAACTGCAGAGGGAGAGAAAGAGACAAAGAAAAACTATGCTCTGGAAGCAAAGGGGTTGGCAGAAAGCTATACTTCATAGGGCCAACAGATGGGGAAAAAAATGAAGACAAAGAAAAAAAATAACTAAATTTATCCACCCCCTGGATGCCTCTTTCTAGGTCCCTTAGTGGTTCCCTAGAATACCTATTGTGATTTAGGTTTGTATTTCCCTGATGGCGAATTCTAGCAATCATGGTTTCCTGTGCTTATTTGCATTTTTGTTTTCTTTGGAGAAATGTTACTCAGATTCCTTACCCAGTTTTTAATTGAGTTATCTTTTTATTAGTGGGGGGGCTCTTTATATACAGTATCTAGATAAAAATCCCTTACACATAGGACGTGAAAAATCCCCACCATTCTATAGGCTTTTTAGGTCAAAGTTAAAGATATTTGAGTTGTAAATGTTAATTTGGATCTTTAACCTTGTTGAACTCACTCCCAAAACTAGAAGATTTTTGGGTGTTATTTCTTGGGAGTTTTTATGCAAACCTTCATGTCATCTGCAAATAGGAAAACTTCTCTCTCCTTTTCTTCTTTTTTCTTTAACTCCTTCCAGAAGTACAAAACAGAAACCTAAAAGGCATACAGTAAATTTTCCATGCCTATGGAGTTACAATGTCTTTCCCCAAAAGGTCACCTTTAGGTTATACTTTAAAAACTTGGGACCAATTTAAGATAAAAGATTTTTAAAAGCTGATTTTTCTCTAAAAGTGAATTAGAGTAAAAAGACAAAACGGCTCTTTTCTCACCCTTCTGATTCTTACTGGTTAATTAACCAATAGGAAAGATACCCAGAGTAGCTTACCAATAAAGGCATTAAAGTTAGATCATATAAAGCTTACATATGACTGGGTTGCTGTATGTTTCTGTGTGGCAATTTTCAGGTGTATGTTTGACTTTAGTTGTTTTATAGGTAAGTACACACTCATGATATAACCCAAATACTTTTTGCACTTTTGTTCATACAGCTTACCACTGAGTTAATAAGATAAAAATAAAGATGTTTTTCAAGTTGGTAACATATTTCCATTGATGTTGTTTGCTGACATCAAAAAACTGGTTTTATACATGCATGACTATTGTCGTTTGTATACAGTAACAAAGAATTTTCCTTTGGTGAAAGATGGAAGTATGTAGATACACATATACACACATACATATGGCTTAATGATTTGGTACTCATGAATCATCTAAAACAACTGTTAACATATATTTAAGTTGGTTATAATTAAAAGGGTCAAGCTTTCCATGTCTAAAGCAATAAGGTTTTTCTTAAGATATTACAATGCTTTTGGCTAATCTTACAAAACTTTATTAAAAAGTAAAGGTTCTATATTTTACTAAGATAGTTTCCTGTGTTTTTCACTGCTAGACTTTTGGTTAATAAAACTGAATTGTAAGAGCTGACTTCTAAAACATTGTCAATAATCAGTTTATGATTCATTAAATGAACACTTATCTTTGTCTATGACTCAATCTATACATCTGAGACTAGAGGTACATCGAAAAACAAAATAAGCTTTAAAGTTACGTTTATATAAAGTTAAACTACGTAAGTTTAATATATTCAAAAACTAATGTATTCTCTTTTATGGAATATATATCTAAAACTTAAGTCATGTAAAATGATAAAAAAAAATTTTGGCATCACTTTAAATTTGGCCCCACTATTTAAAACAATCTACATCTACTGGCACTGATTAAACAAGCATTTTGTTATTGTATAAATGAGATGCATTTGTATATTGCATAATAAATCTACTCAGTCTTTAAAGTTGTTTCCTGAATTTACAAGAGCTCTGTAAAGATGTCCTTTAATTCTTGTCCATACATGTATAACATACAAACCTGTTAACAGAAATCTACATTTTGCCTTAAGGGTAAAAACTAAGTAAATATATATAAAGATTTCTATATCGCTGTGATGCTAATTATTGCTAGTTATGTGAAATATTAAATACATTTGATTTTCTCAAGTGTATAGACCTTTTATGAAGCAGAATTTGAGAAAAACACCTTATAATGGTGGCCTCCACACTAAAGTTGTTCATGATAATGGACTTTTTGAGGTTTATGTTTATATGACTGTTATACAACTGTATTATGACAGATACACCTAGATAGTATACAGTTGAGGCAATTTCACATTATGATTAAAGATTGGACAGTAGTAAATTATCAAATACATCAGTAAGTACCTTCTACTTAAATGACAGCTTATTAAAAGACAACGAATTTAAATAAGGGTTTCTCTATGTCATTTAATATTTTGTAACTGGATAAATGTAACTGATTAAAAAGTTATTTTATAATAAAATGGAAATGTATCTTCAGAGATTAAAAAAGTCTTCTTTTACCTATGAATAGACAAATTTTATAACATTTCTCTTAAGAATGGACCACTTATCTCACCCTCTCTCACCTACTAGACAAGACTTAACAGTACAGATGACCAAATTCCACAGATTTCTACCACTCAAATACATAAAAGATCCCCAGTTCCCAAATGCATCATTCCTAGTTTCTCTGAGCACCCACACTCCACCCTTGAAGGTGTCCTGTATCTCTAACAAAGCCGCCTTCTGCTTTTTACCGACATGCTGTGAAAATTCTTTTTCCATGATAGTAGTCACCAAATCTGCAAACTCACTTTAAAAGAGTGGGCTAAGTTCTTTATTTCAGCCTAAGGGACACCAGACCCAGTATCACCTTCCACCCACAACAAAGCTATTACGTGTCTTGACTGACAGTAATCAAAAAGACAAATAATAACAGGTGCTGGTAAGGAGAAACGGGGAACTTCAGACACTGCTGGGAGGAGAGTGAAATCACACAGTCATTTTGTCTTTTTGAGACAAGGTTTCACTACATAGTTCAGGCTGGCCTTGCACTCACTTTGTAGCCAAGGCTGGTTTCAAACTCACTGTGATCCTCCTGCCTCGGCCTCCCAAGGACTGGGATTACAGGCATGTGCCACCATACCCGGCTCACACCGTCATTTTGAAAAACAGTCTAGCAGGCCCAACAATTCCAATGAAAATATACATCTATACAAAATTTGTACATGAATGTTCATTAAGTAGACTGATACCACTCCTTTCTCATCTCCCTTCATTATTCACTGATTCCCATCTTTCTTGTGAGGCTACTGCCAGATACCAGCTCACCAACATGCTATCCACAGGTTCTTCCAAGGCAATTAACTACACTTACAAATGTAAAATGAATGTGATCTCTTCAGATGGAAAACTAAGTAAGAGTAGAGTAAGTATTCCCTTTATCTGAGTCCCTAAAACAGTAATCCACTTTCTGAGGAATAAGTAAGTTACATTTTGTGACTTTTTCGGTTTTGTGTATACTTCTAGGGATCAAAACTGGGGCCTCACATGTTAGGCAAGTGCTCTACCACGAAGCTGCACTCCCAGCCCAGCAAACAAGCTCTCGTGAAACCTCAACCATGACCGTTAGAGTGGCTCATCAGCTACTGCTAGCATTCGCGGATGGCTGCCCTACAGTGTCCTTTCCATTTGCCTCCAGTTATTACAGCAGGGTCCCCACTGTCCTACTGCCATCACCTAGGGAGGCCTTTTTTTGAGTATTACCTCACCTACATTACTCACAAAAGGCTTTTCTTAGCCATTACTGCATCCAAAACCATGCAGCCAAAGGAACCACAGTCTGTCCTGATTATCCAGGAGCAATCAGTGGAGCAGGGGAAAAAGCCACACAACAATTTTTACTGAATGAGGACTACAATTCAGAATGATGAGAAAGTTATTAGAATTTTCCAAAAATGTGAGATAAAAATAATCAACTTCATAATTTATCATATGTCATATCCATCTCATTCTTAGGACAAGGAACTAATAAATGATGGAAGGTCTATGACATAATTTTGTAAACATTTTGTAAAATGGCACAGTATCATGGCTTTGATATCACATTTGCCTTTTACAAGGCAACTGAATCAAAGTCACTTTTTAAAAATCCAGATTTACCCTGATTGTCATGTTTTGAAATTTTGTTTTAGTTTTTATTCTTTTCCTCTTTCAAATAAAACGGACTTGTTAAAAAGAAGGAGGAAGAGGAGGAGGAGGAGGAAGAAGAGGAAGAGGAAGAAGAAGAGAAGAAGAAAAACCTAGACTTCATCACCTTTTCTCCTGGAGCCTCACACACTCTTCATATTATTTTAAAGTGCTGCTCATCATCCCTCCTGGTTTCCTCAGTAAGTTAACTGATCTAGCAGTGCCACATTTTTATTGGAACTTTTTTATACAAGTACAATGTACATATGCTAAGATGCATAACTCTTAAGTGTGTAACTTAAATTTTTAAATATACATATATAAATCCCAAGACACAGAGTACTTCTAGCATTGCCAAAGATTCTCTCCCACCCCAGCTCTCTGGAGTAACCACTCTTCTGACTACTTTTACAGTATTGGGGGTTGGATCCAGGGTGCCCCACATGCTAGGCAAATACTAATCTACGATCCCAGTCCTGGCAGTCAGGAGGCTGAGGCAGCAGGATTGCCACGAGTTTGAGGCTGGCCTGAGCTACACAGTGAGAGTTCAAGGCCAGCCTGAACTGCACAGCAAGTCCTTGGCTCAAAAAAACAAAAAATAAATGACAAAATCAAAAAACCAAAAATAATTAAATAACAAAAAATACATAAATAGCAAAGTCACTTCTGTACAAATACACTAAGAGCCTAATGTAATTTTTTTCTAATTCCCATCATTATACCATGTTCCTCAATTCTTCCCTCTCCCTTTAAGTCCAGCCTCAAAGAATCCTGGCTCTCTTTCCTAAAAATCGCCAATTCACAACCATATAGTTACAAAACAAACTTTACTCCTCTCTCTTCTACCAGCAAGTGTTGGGTTCCCCCACGCAGAAGTCAACATCTGACACCTGCCACTCTCTTTGAAAACATACGCAATCTGAACTCTGCTCTGCCTCACTGGCTCATTCTCTCCACCAACTCAGAGGAAGCTTTGCTGGTCTTTACACTGTTTCTCGTCCTCTCACCAAGGTCACCTCTCAAGAACATAAAGTTGATTGTGTTATTTCATTTAACTAGCATTAATAATCACTTCAGTCCCCAGTGCCCACATGATAAAGTCACTCTCTCGGCTGAGAAGTCACAAGCCAGCCCTGACCTATCCTGGCTCCTCTCCCAGCACTGCCTCCAGGCTCTGGTCTGATCCCTGGACACTTAATGCATTCTCATTCATCCTGGCTTCACACTGCTTCCTCCTACTGCCTGCCCTTTCTCCTTTATCCTCTGGTCAGCTCCCTTCCTCCCCTGGCCAGGTCCGCCCCAGCCAAAGCAAAAGTTCCCTCGATGTGCTCCCTCTGCCCACAACTGTATGTGAGTCCTTAGCCTGTTGTATTAATCACTTATTTACTCCTCTCACTCACTGGTCTTTAAACCTTCTGGACTTGAGCTTCTCCTTGAACTCCCCATGAATTAATCAGCAATCAATATTTGTATCCTAAAGACTTGGCAAGATGATTCTTACAAGGTTCCATGAAAGATACAAAGGTTCAATAAAATACAAAGGTTCCAGCCCCTTTTATTCATGTCATCTTTCTTCTACAAATAAACACTGGAAACACAGTATGTCAATGTAATGAACCTTACAAAAACAAGTTTTCTTTTAAAAGTTACCCTACAAATTATTCTTCTGTAGAATTTAATCAAGACTAAATCTTAATTATTGATTTGTGCTTCCTGGTAGAAATTAGTCACAAGTCTTTGATTTAAGACTTTTCTAAGTTTGACAAATATATCACTTAAGGAAAGTAATTGTTATCACTATAGAAACTGCTACCAGATGCCAATACAATGCATCACAATTATGATTTATATAACTAAAAGATCATAAACAAAACTACTCCCTTGAAACTTTTGTTCACATATTTCCCAGGAACACATCACATATTCATACCCATAGAGAAACAGTATACACAGTGGTTAAGAATGCGAACTGGAACCACAATGCTAACTGTGTGATTTGGAACAAATTAAATGTTAGTATGTCTCAGTTTCCTCAGTTGTCAAACATAAATGATAAAAGTACTCACTTTACTGTGCTGTTAAGTGTCTGAGTTAGCATACACATACAAGGTCACTAACAGTGCCTGGGTGAGTAAATGCACAGTAATAAATGTCAACTATTATCATTATGTTTTTAGTTTTTTTAAATCCTTTTACATGCACTCCCTTACCCACAACAGGGCCGTGAGACTGGACAAGAAAACCTATCCCCATTTCAGAGATAAGGCCCCCCTTGCAAAAAGTTGTATGATTACCTTAAATTAGTGGTGGCAAATCTAGTGGTGGCACGCATGTCGGAGAGGGCTGTTTGTTACCACTGAAATCTCTAAAAGGTTCTTTTAAGAGGTTTGAATACAACCACACATAACATCAACCCCAAATCAAACTGACCAAATCTCCATATATCCAGTTTGAAGGCATCCTGGCCAACCCACAATGAGAACTCAACCCAAGGCCTTTGCACAGAGTTACACCTCCTGTCCTTTAATTTTTTTCTTTTAATTTTGAGACAGGTCTCACTAAGTCACTCAGTTGCCCAAGCTAGTCTCAAACTTGAGATCCTCCTGCCTCAACACTATTCTCTTTGGGCTGTCAGCAGCTGTCAGCAGCTGCCAGCTTCGCACTTGGTGGAAACTGATCAATCGTACTATTTGTTGAAGTTAAAAGGTAGAAGACACCTCCCTTTCACAGTGCCCAACACACATGGGCACTGTGGAGACAGCAGCTCTTGAGAACTCAAAGACAAAGTGCCACTGTGCTTGCTGAATAACAGAACAAGTTACTCTACAAAGTCACGCCTACTGGAGTATCTAATAGAAAAGTCACTTAATATTACATTTATCTGTCACACAGTGCAATGTAACAACTGGAACTAAAACGACTGGAAAAATAAAACGAATAATTTTCTTTCATTAACTCAAAAATATACAAGTTGTGCAAAAAGGACTTTCAAATCAAGACAGTTCATAGAAAAAACTAACCCAACTAGTTCACGGCATGACATTCTCTACTCAAATACATAACGAACAGGAATAAATAGTTTATCTTGGTAATACCCTCACCAACTTTTATTTTCGATGCTTCCCCTGTGCTTAAACTGAATCTCAACCCTTAGCTTTATTATGTACAGTCATCAGTGCACACTGAACACAGTTTCAAAGGCCGAGGCAATGATTCTGGGGAACCCACCTGAACCACACCAAGACCCAGAAAGCGAAATGGCTTCAGGACTACAACCATGGGCCATTTTTTTACTGCTTGTTTTAAAATGGGCAATTAGATGCTGAGATGCACCTCTGAGATCAGACCTGACATCAGACCCTGAGGAAGTCTATCTCCCCTTTCCTGGACCCACCTCTGACCCCAAGACACAGAGATAAGGCAGCAACAACCTCTCCCCTCGAAGGCCCTCGCCCAAGCCTTGCACGTGGTAGCCACTTGGGACCTTCTCGCTCATGGGATTTAACTGGGACACAACTGGGGTGGCGTTCCACGCTCGTGCAGCTCCCAGAGCCGCCGAGGTTTGTGCAGCAAAGTCCCAATATCCTTTCCATGAAGCCTGACAGGGCACCCGACCTCCTAAACCAAGGCCACCTCGCTCCAGGCGCGCCTATTAGTGCAGCCACGGGGACCGCGACGCCCCGGTCACTCTCCCAGACCCTCACCCGCACCTCGTCACCCGTGTCAGTAACCCCACCGCCCGCGTCGAGACCCCAATTCTCAGCCACTGACCGTCACCGGGGCCGCAGGAGAAGAGCACGGGGTGCAGCGCCCCTTCGCCCACCTTGGCGATTCCACCGCCGTCGCCGCCATTTTCCCCCGCAGCAATCCCCACCTGACAGTTCCGGGCTCTCACCTGTGACGCGTAGGGGACGCCTTGCGAGGCCGCGGGGTACACGTGCCAGAGCTGGGGCCTCTGGGACCTGGGGGGGTAGCGCCCTCGGGCCAGAACCCGCCGCTAATTCATCCCAAAGCGAGGAAGCGTCCGACCCGTCGCCCTAGTAATGCGTACGGCCAAGCTCCATCCTGATTGGCTGCGGGCGCCGTGACGCAGGGCGTCCCCGGCTGCGTGGGAAGCCCGGGTCCCCTGTGCTTCGCCCCTGCTCCGCCGCCTTGTTGAACCCCGGGCTCAGGTCTTCTAGGGCTCCTTTAAAGGGGCCGTGCCGTTTTCTCTCTGACCTGGGCGGGCGGGACTCCGAGGTGTGTGAACCAGAAAGCAAATAGAACCACGGCCGAGGTCTTTGTCCAGAGGAACCTATGGACTCCTCCTTTACCCCTGGGAGTTACAGAATAAAAAACAAATGCGGTGGTGGGGGAGGATTTACAGGTCTAAATTTCTTGCCCAACGTCTATGACAAATCAGTGGTCAAACTATGTTGAGAGCCCATGTTTCAGACTGTTGTGCAGTGTTTGCCCAGCCCTGACTAAACACTGGGTCCTCAGAGCACCCTTGTTTTCGCAGCATGCCCTTCTTAAAGGGGCTTGTCCCTAACCAGGCGTGGCGGCACACGCCTGTAATCCCAGCACTTGGGCGGAGGCAGGAAGATCCTTGCAAATTCAAAATCACCCTGGGCTACAAAGTGAGCTCAAGGCCAGCCTGAACTGTGTAGTGAGACCCTGTCTCAAAAAGACAAAGAAAGGCGGGAGGGCTTGGTCCCTTTCCACCTGTACCCAGTCTACTAGACTCTTCGCTCCTGCATGGTGGGTAAACCTTTTTGCATTTCTGCTGCACGGTGCCTTCTTCCCGTTAACTTTCGCCAAATAGTCACTGGATAAAAATATGAAAAATAATAAACATAGCTTTGGAGTAACTCAGCGGCCATTCACGTGTGTTTATAGATTTTATTCATTTATTCAACAAGGCAGAGAGATGAATGGAAGGAGGGGCATACCAAGTACCTCCTGTCACAGAATTTATACTGTAATAGTAGTAGTTGTCTAAATTTGGGAAGCACAACTTCAGTGGCACTGAATCATACTCGCCTCCCAAATTCCCTGTGAACCTATGGTGCCCATACTCTGAAATCAGCTTCACAACATCTCTAATTTTGTTCAAAACCTTTAACTATTTAAGCTGCGCTAAAATTTGTGTTCTATAGTGAAGAAAAACAACCAAGGAAAGCATTAGCACAAAAGCCAATTTAGCCAAGTTTGCCAATTTTCCCTGTGACAGTAGGTCCTGCTTTTATCTTTAAAATAACATTGCTGAACATTCTTTTTTTCTCTCTCCCTCAGCATGGTGCAGAAGCCTCGTGTGCTGCACTGTGGCTTTGCTTTGGGGACTTGGCCAGGGCACTTCTTTACTGAGATATGCACCCTTATATGGCCAGAAAGGCAGGGCTAGGGTATCACAGTCCAGACAGACTGCTGATCTGAAACCTGCTCATAACCAGCAACTAATAAATGGGTAGGAACGGTATGGTCAGGTACAAACTATGCTGATTCTCCAACATGAAGAAATATCCCAAGTGTTCTTAGTAGTAGAAGGGACAAAACACAGTAACTTGTCTCTTATTTTGGAGAAAATGACCTGTGATACCCTAGACCAAGCATGGAAACCTTTTAGAGCTTTCAATGATACAAATAAGCCACTGTGGATTTGTCACACCCTCCCTAGACCATTGAACCACTTCACAAAACAAAGTCTATTATGTTAGATAGTAGCATTGTGCCAAGGTTATTTTCTGTGTTTTGGTATATATTTTATGTTTATACAAGATTTTACCATAGAAGTAAAAGGTATACAGAATATCTCCATAGTCTTTTTGCATTTCTCCTAAATCTAAAATTGTTTTAAAATGTTCAAAAATAATAATCTACATTTAAAAATTTCATCCATGTACCAAACTCTTGAATTTTAGTGAGGTTTATCTACTTTCTAAAAATGGTGTCTTATCGGGGCATCTGGAATATATATATATATATATATATATATATATATATATATATTTTATCAGATCTGATCAGCATGATACTTCAATACGGTAGATCTACATGATGCCAGATGGTCCAGGTCCCTTTGGGACACATTATGACATAAAACAAGAAAATGAGCATAGACCTACAGCAAGACTGCAAAAGTAGAATGTTGTCTGTCCTGTGTGAACGTTATCCCCCACAGTGATAGCTTTTGTTTACTGTCTTTGTTAGGGGATGAGATGGGGAGGCAGTTCCAGGGACTTCCGCTTGTCCTCTCCTGCTACAATAGCTCTTACTCTACAGGTTAAGGACCCATATGAGGGTTCAGTCAACTGCCAAGTATGTCTGCTGCAAGGACACATTCAAAAATCAGAGAAATAACCAAGTAGGTCAGTAACAGGACCCAGTAGACCCCCTGAGACAGAGCTGATTGAAGACTCCATTTATTATCTAACCCAATATACTTCTACTCTACGATTGATGCAGGATCAATATTAGGAACCCTGGACTATCTCATAAACTTACATCTTATATCCAACAACCTCAAAAGGTTAGGATATTCTTCTTTTGTTTTTTTGTGGGTTAAACAAAGAAATAACTGTAACTCTCCTTAGAGAAGGACTGAAGAAATCTGTGTATAAGTGTCATGGTATTCTGGGTCCTTCCTCATGAATCCCATTTTCTCTTGTCCATGCATTCTTTATCTGAGAAGAGGTTCAGGTCTTGAAATTGGGCATGAGATTATTATTTTCCATTGGCATGTTGTCTTGGCTCTGATCTTGTAACTTGTCCTTTGTCTCTTCCAGTTATATGCTAAGCCATAGCCTTTCTATCTGACCGTGTGTCTTGTCCTTAAAAACACTGTGCTCTATAATACATCTCTATAAGGTCAGGTCAGGCCTTGTGGCTGCCACTTTGACCTCGCTATCCATTGTGGTGATTAGGTTTCTGTTACTTCACATAGTGGTCTCTGCTACTATGGGATCTTATCATATCCAATGCTATTAAGGGTTCCTGTATTTGACTGTGTCTTTTATCATCAGCACTGACCTACAGAGCACATCTATCTGAGCTTCTTGGTAATACTAATGCCCCAGGAAGACCACCTTGTCACCTTGATAAACAGTGCATTCTGGCCTTGCTGAGGACAGCAGTGAATTGGAAGTTTTCTAGCTTTACATGGTTAATGCTTTCGCAGGCTTACTTCTCTACTTTGTATTTGTTTGGTTTTATTTGATCCCTCCATCTACATTCTGCCATGAGAGTTTTGGCATCCCTGATTTTGTAACAGAAAATGCTCCCCCCACATACACACACCAGCCAGTATACTTCAGTTTGTTAGCTGCTCAGGTACCAGGTAACAGTTCTTGTTCCAGTTCTAATTGCTTCTGGTCTTTTAGACATGGCTGGTCACTGTGATGCATAGCTGGTCACTATGATGCACATTGTATAAATCAATCCCCAATTGCCAAACCATTCTGCTTCTGCACTTCCTGCTTGCTTATCTCATATAAGCTCTAGAACACTAGAGATCAGGACCTAATATTCTGGGAATGATTCTGATCGGCACCTATCAACATAAATAAATCTGCCTCCAAATCCTGGGTGTCGTTTTGGTGTCTATACTCATCATTGCACTTTAATGTGGCCGTTTGGTTTTCCCAGCTTCTAAGAACCATCCCAGCCGTGTATTAGAATTGGTTCTCAGAGCTCTTGTCATGGGATTAAATATGATGCCCTGGGAATATGCCTCTGGCTGGTTAAATACCCCTAAGCTTGATATATATTCTGCCTTTCTTTAATTCCACACCTTTGGGGTCGACATTGAGGGATAAGTCCTCTGCTATTAGTGAATACTGCAATCCCTGTGGCATAAAATCCTTTTTCCCCCTTCATAGCCCTAGAACTTCCCCGTTTCAGTCAAGATGAGATTTGACCCACAAAAGGCCTCTACATAATATGCAGGTGAGGATGAACTTCCTTCCCACATGTCAGAGAGGCCCATTAGAGTCTGAGGGTTCAAGGTCCTCAAGTATGCCAAGAGAGTCCAAACCCGAGTCTCAAGGTTCTGTTTTCTACCTGTCTGACTTTGGCATTAGAGATTTGCTCAGGATGAGAATTTGTCTTCTCTAAAGTTCTGCCATTCTTCTGCATAAGGTTTTCAGCTCTGGCTGCAAATGAGAACTTCTTTAAATTCTTCTGAAGAAGCCGTGAAGACTCCTACATGTTGCGTACTTAGCCATAGCCACCAGTATCCACAATCTTTAAGGGCAATAATTTTTCTGTGCCTCTCAGTAACCAGAGACATGAATCCCTTTCACTTGCAGCTTCCCTGACCCAACTACAAATATAATTACATTATTTCATTTTTGTAATCTATATATTTGCATAAAGTAAAAGAGAAAATTCTCACCTTACACTATATTTTTGTTTTGAGACAGAATTTTTCTATGCAGTTAAGGCTGGCTTTGAACTCATTTTGTAGCCCAGGCTGGCCTTGACCTCACAGTGATCCTCCTGCCTCAGCCTCATGAGTGCTGGGCTTAGAGATGTGTGCCACTATGACCCACAGATCTTTTTTTCTTTTTTCTTTCTTTACTATATTTATTTATTTATTTGTTCATTTTTTTTAAATAAAGTCTCACTGTGCAATTCAGGCTGTGCTTGAACTCACTATGTGGCCCAGGCTGGCCTCAAACTCCAGTTGATCCTCCTGCTTCAGCCTCCCAAATGCTGGGATTATAGGCTCCGCCCACTCCCATTTCTTTTGGTCTTAATTTGGCTCTGTTCTTCCACCACTAGATGGGAAGAATGAATAGGTTTTCCAGGGACTAGCAATGGGATGAGTCTTCTTACCATCCAGGGCCCCATCTTTGGAATCCCATCTTTACAGTCTGCTTTCTAGGAGCAACTCATTTAGGGAGGTTCCTAGAAATGAAGGCTGAAGCAGAGATCCTTGTGTGACTGCAATGACTTTTTTTAAGTGCTCTCAGTAAAAGGGGATGAACAAAGCAGAATATAAAGGTGGAAGAGAAAGGTGAGGCTATGGTGCTGTCAGCTGGAGACTAGCCTCAGTCTGCCCCTGAGGAGCTCTGGAACATGAATTAGTCTAGAAGGGTACTCTACCTTCAGGCTAGAGGTTGACTTTTTAAATGTCATAGTCTTGTGCCACTCAAGTGTTGACTACAGGCTGCTTGAGGGTGGGGATATTGGGTAAGAAACCAGATTCTCTTTACAGAAGGGAACTGTGAGCCATTAGCAGCCAAAGCACAGGACCAGAGGGGGATGGGCATCCTATCTGGGAGGGGCTTCTGCAGAACCTAGTATAGCACCAGGTAAGTGCTAAGTCAGTGTTAACGTTCTTAAAGGGTCCTGACTATGTTTGCGCAAGCCTAGAATCTCTGGGAGGGCTAGGTAGAAGCCATTGCAGTTGTTGCCACTGGATACAGGTTTTAGATCTCTCTAAACTGATGCACCACTGTATTCCCTATTTTGAGCAGAAAAAATTCAGAGGCTTTCTTTCTGTGCTTATAAGTTTAAGAGATGGTATTAATGTACTGTACTGTAGGGTAATTTCCACCAGTTTCTGAATCCTTCCTGACTTCATGAACGGAGTAAATATTCCAGCTGACGAATGCTCAGCCTCATGAACCATTGATTTAATAGGCACGTTTAATAAGGCACCCTCTGCAATGCTCATGGAGAAACTGTAACAAGGAGGAAAAGCCAGGCCCTACTCTATATTATGCTTGTTATTGAGGTACTCTGTATGCCCATGTAATTGCTTCTTCCTCTTCAAAATGTGATAGTTATTACATTTTACATGGATAAAATATGTGCCCAATAATAGACCTCAGAAAAGAGCCAAGTAAGCTGCTGCCAACAAAAGCGGAACAACTAACTCCATCCAACAACAATCATGAGTGGAAGGAACGTGCAGCTTGGGGCTGGCGGAGGCCACAGATACTTATCCAGGGGCCCAGAGCAACCTATTTCTTAAGAGCCCATGGTCTTCCTGTTGCAAAAATCCCTATGCCAGATGGTAAGCCTTAACTATTGTCATTACTGCATGAGTTCTGAGATTCAAATGGCATTTGACATTAAAGCTCTTGGTGTCCTGAGCAGCAAGCCCTGTCTTGGGTAGCTCAGGAGTCTCATTACTGGAATGAATGGGAGGAGTGGCGCGTTTATACAAATACAAACCAAGAGTGGGATCCAATTCTGATTGGCTCTGCTCCTTTGGCGCCCACATCTCTTGACTCCCTGGTCTTATCAGCCCATGGGAGGCACAGGCAGGAAACTTAGGGTGGCAGGAAAAGAGGTGCCTCTTGCTGCTCCCTTTCCATGGGGCTGCAGGGTGGCAGTGGCTTTTTACTCCATATAGTGGAGTAAAAGGATCTCACTATGTAGTGCAGGCCAGACTTGGCCTTGCTATGTAGCCCAGACTGGTCTCAAATGTGTGATTCTCCTGCCTCAGCCTCGCCCGTGTTGGGATTTCTGACACGTGCCACCATACCTGGCTGAGTGCACCTTTATAGTACTGTCTTTTCAACTCTCTTTAGTCACGCTTTTTGTGCCAAATGTGCCATTTGTTTCCTGCCAAAGCCCTAAGTAATACGTCAGTGAACCAAAATTTCAAACAAAATTAGCCTAAAAAGATACAAACACTAGAAATTAAATTTAAAACTCTCGTGATGAGCCACTTGTCCAAAACAGACATAAACATTTCTCCTACTGCTACTCAGTACACACCCTGTATATTAATGCAGAACGCCTTAGTGATAATTAATAGCAAACTCAACTAGCAGTGACTTAAACTACAAGGATATTTGTTGTTGCTGAAGCATAGAAATAGGTACTCGCAGAGTTGCCTCTGTAACTCAAGCCCTCAGGTTCTTTTCATCCTTCTGCTCTGTGTTCCTTTGCATCTCAGCATTAAGTTTTTATGGTTATTGCCTTGTGGCCCAAGATGACTGCCACAACTCCAGGTATCACAGTTAAAACCAGAAACAGGAAACAGGAAACAAAGGAACTTGTGAGGTTTCATATTTTTACTCAGGAATGAAATTCCTGTCCCAGGAGCTCTCCAACAAATATTCTCTGTTTTCCGATTGTCCAGAACTTAGTCACATATCTACCTCTATCTGTAAGAAGTATAGGAAAGCAAGTATTTGACTTTCTAGTGTCTGTGGTGGGAAGCAACAGAAGAAAGGAAGGTGGGCAAGAGTAATTCAATAGTTACCTACTGGGTCCACCCCATTCTACAGCACAGGCCCAGTTGGCCTTCTCTGAGAAGTCCTTATGTTGTCTTCCAACATAAATGTCTCTTTTCCCTATTGTTTTCCCTATTGTTTCTCTAAACGATAATGATGCTTAAGGTCCAATTCCAGATAAGGTCCTTCAGCATCTATTTGTTACCACCACTGAGTCACCTGCGATGACCGCATCTGCTGAAATAGCCTTCCACATGCCCATATAACCACATTTTCTTACTTCTTAGATTCTGGAGGCTCTGGTATCTGAGGTCTCACTGATGATCATAGTTTATATTAATCTTTGGGCTCACATCTAGACTCCCCACCCCAAAGCCTCATGCTTTCATAGGCGGGGCTTTTGGGAAGTGATTGGATCCTGAGGATGTGGTGCTCCATGAAGAAGTTCAGAGCTAAATATGATATGAGGAGGTGACATCTGGTTGGAGGAAGTGGTCGCTGGAGCCCTGGCATGGAAGGGATCTGTCACCCTCCATCATCCCTTGATATTTCTCTCTCTGTCTCTCTCTCCCTCTTTCCCTCTTTCTCTCTCTCTCTTAATCTTCCCTTCACCTTGCTATGAGCTGTTTCTCTTCTGCCATGCCATCCTGCCTTGCTGGAAGCTGATTTGAAACCTACAAACTTTGAGTTGAAATAGACTTTCCCTCCTTTACCTTGTGGATGTCAAGTACCGTGTCTCAGTTACTGAGAAAGTAACTGACCGAGGAGGGACTGCCTCTGCCTGGGTCAGCTGATTTCTAGAGACAGCCAGTAAATCTCCCAGGAGTGTCCCCTTCATATACAGACCAACCAATCCAGAACTTTCCACTTCTATTCTGGGTTTTACACTCCACCCCAGTATTTCCCTGCCTTAATCATCCCAGGGCCAGATTTCAGCCATCTCAACTTCCTCTTCAGATCTGTAAACAACTAATTCTATTTCTCATGGCAATCCTCTCTTGATCCATGCATGAGTAATAGTAAAGCCTCTATGTCAAACAAAACCCTCCTCGGTAATCTGCTTCCCTAAGTCATTTCCCACCCATTTGTTCTCTGTCCCCAGGGAACAGCCCTGTGGGGTGATGGGTCCTGGTCTAGGATCAGTTATATCTCACTACCCTTCACTGGAATAAGCTGCTATCACCCAACAGTCTCCCACTACACCTTCTACAAGACAAATCCTTCCCTACTAATACTGGCCACCTCCAGAAATATGACTTATTTATTAATTTACTTATTTGTTTTTGGTACCAGGAATCAAACTCATGACCTCGCGCTTGCCAGGCAGGCATTTATGCCACCGAGCTAAATCCCTAGTCCAGAAGTATAATTCAAGTCATCCCAAAGACGATATGCATTTGGGGCTGAGGAGAAAGGAATAAGGGATGTGATAGGGAAAGAACTTGTGCTCCAAACTAAGTCATTTCATTTTACAATAACCCGGAAATAATATCCTCATTTTGCAGATATGAAATGAAACCTTGGTGTACTAGTTTTCTTCTGCTGCTGTAACAAAATCACCACAAATTTAGTGGCTCAAAACAACATGAATTCATCATCTTATGAGTCTAGAAATCAAAAGCGCAAAATCAGTTTTACTGGGCTAACAGGGTGTTAGCAGCGCTAGTCTCTCCCTTCTGAAGGCTCTGAGAGCAGAAGACCTTCCCTTCACCTTCTTACCTTCTCATGGAAGGCTGTGCATTATTGTTTCCCTTTCCTTCGTCCTTAAAGCACATTCCTCCAGTCTTGGCTTCCAACATCACACCACCTTTTCTCCCCACAGTCAGTTCTCCTTCTGCCTCTTCCTTATAAAGCACTCGTGATTACATTAAAACCTACAGGATAATCCAGTATAATCTCCCCATCTCAAAATCTTTAGTTTATTGTGACTACAAAGGTCCTTTTGTCATGTAAAGCTACACTCCTGGGTTATAGGGATTAGGACCTAGATATTTTTCAGCGTTAATCAAGGTGTCTTGTCTTTCTGGCAGGCCCAGGAGAAATTCTGTGTCCTTGAGCTTTTCAGCCTCTGGAACCCACCTAAATTCCTTGCCTAGTGACTCCACCTTCAAAACCAGCAGCATAACACTTCAAATCTTTCACTAAAAATTCCCAAAAAACACCTCTAACATCACAATTTCTTCTCTAACACTGATTCTCCTATCTCCCTTTTTCTCTTCTAAGGTTGTGCAGGATAATGCAAGATAACAAGCCCGCAAGGCTCAGAGGATGAGTACATGAATATGTTTGGGAGAGCCATTATCCCTGCCTACTACTATCAGACAGTGCCGGGTCAGCGGCTGCCTGGGACAAAAAGAGTAGATGGGAGGGCTACAAAGGGACAGAAAAAAACTTCCGGGGATTAATGGTTGTGTTTATCTCGATTACAAGAGGGTTTCATGAGTTTCATATTTTGATGTATATCAAAACTTAAATGGTATGCTGCATGTCCATTGTATCTCAATAAATGTTGTTAAAAAAGCTAAAGACAATAAAAAGAATCCTGAGGCCCAGAGACTTTGATCAAGTTCATAGGAGTAGCGAGTGGTTTAGCCAAAATATATACATCTGTCATCTGATGTGGAATCCTGTCCCTCGGATGGATTATCACACCCTTTATTCTTTTTGTTTATGATTAAGATGGTAATACTCATTCCTTAGGGGTGTGAGTAACTGATAGATGCTCAATAAATGGTCATTTCCTTCTCTTTCTGTTTGAGGCCTACTGACAACTTTGTATTGTGTTTTACAGAAGCTGAAAATAATGATTTTCTTCATGAGAGAAAGATAGCTGAGAAAAAATACCAAGACTAGACCTTCCCTTCAGGAATTCCTGGCTCTGCATGTCCCAGGCTCTAAAATGCAAAACTTTAGATATAAATGTGCTATTCTCAGAAATCTAGACGGGTTTATTTGTTGCTTAGTGATGAGAGACCATTCCCATGGAAAAATAAGAGGAGGTAAGCACTTAGCAGCTGCCCACTAGTCACAATGAAGTAAACAATAATCATTGTATCCAAGGTCACTGAGCCCTGTTGGCTGATACACAGCATTTGACCCACAGTGACAAAATGAAATATAAAGTACTCTCCCTTTGTCAAGTAGGTAATACCAGAATGGCTCCAGGGTTTCCTCAAAGAAGAAAATGTTTATATGTTTTTATCACCTAACATTCATGTTTATGTGCTTAGAAGGCCATATCTTCTATCCTGGATCTACTGAATGGAAGGTTCTTGCCCTAGTATGAATTATTGTACAATTACAACACTGGTCTAACATGGTAGAAGGCCAAAGCAAAAATGCTTGCCACTTCCTTCTTCTTCAGCCCTAATTGCAACTCCCCTTCCTGTGTGTGCATGAAGAAAAGTCCAATCAGTTCCTCCAACGTCATCAGTGTTCGCCCCATGTACCACTTCTGATCAGAGGTCACATAACCCTCTGCCTCTCTGTATCTGGCCGAAAGAGACAGCCCAGCTGCCATGGGTTGTGTGCTCCTTTCCTTGTTCTCAATAAATGTGTCCTTTCCTTTTTTTTTAACTTTTCGCTTCTCTGTTGCACCAGAAAACTCTAACACTGGAAATGTCTTTTTGAAAATAATCCTGATTTCCTTGAAAATTCATCACAGGAACAGTATACCATGGCTGTCTGACCCTTATTAGAGCTGTTCTGAACTTCTGATTCAAGTGGTAGAGCTGATCTTGATTTCATTTCCTATTTATTTATTTACTTACAGATCTAGGAATTGAATCCAGATTGAATCCAGAGCCTTGTGTGTGCCAGGCAAGGGCTTTGCCACTGTGCAGCCCCATTTCTTATTTCTTGATCTATGTTCTATCCAAGGCCGTGTATGTTAGATGATCATTGCATTTGGTCCACAGTAAATGGGTCAGGCTCATGTTGGTCACAGCCATCAAGTGAGATAACTAGGAATACATAATTCAAAAGTATTATAAGAAAAAAAAAAGAGTGGAGAATAACAGTAGTCTCGGCCCTTGAAATTATTCAGTTCATGGACCTATAGGTAAGCCATTGGTATAAAGTGATTTTATGCCAAGCAGAGGGTAGCACATGTCCATAATCTTCCTGAGGCAAGGGGATTGTGAGTTCAAACCCAATCTGGCCAATTTAGTGAGATTCTGTCTCAAAATAAAAAATGACAGGGAGGTAGCTCAGGGTGAAGACACTGGTTCAATCCCCAGCTACCACACACAAAAAAATAGTGAGTTTGTGATCAATCATTATGGTTACACAAACAGTAAGTACAACAGAGTGAATCAGATACCATTGATTTCCACTGCCGTTTACCAGCTCTGTAATTGAACCTCAGTTTCCTCATCCATAAACTGAGAAGAATAAGCAGTTCCTGCCTGTGGAATAAACAGTTCCTGTGGTGGGGTGCTAGTACACAGAGTAGATGCTTACCGAATGAGAGTTGCCTTCTCTTCCAATCCTTTTTTATCTAACAGGACTCCTGACTTTGCTTCAGCTATATGCCTCAGGGAAGAGGAAAACATGAATGTCAATCAACCTAGAAAAAAAGCCCTAGTACACTGTGACCCAGGGAGAATCATTAGTCCTCAAAAGCACTACGAGAGAAGGCAGCTGTGGCCTGCAGTCATATTTTGGCACTGTATCGTGTCCTGTTTTGCATTGTTCTCTAATTGTTTCAAGGCACTCCTGCTCTCTGAGATTCATTTCCCTAGCACGGGCCTGAATAAGATTCTCTTCATGTTCTATCTACGTCTTCTCAAATCTCTTTTATCTATAATGAAAACTCTGAATACAGTAATGTCAATGGAGAGTTAAGCAAAGCCCTTAAAACAGAGCAAGTTTCTCTCCAGCATGAGAACAAGACCTCTGGCTGCAACTGGAACACTGGATATCTGGGGCCACTATTACAAAGCGGGGCGAGGTGAAGCGTGAGGAGAAGGGGAGTAAAGAGAATTAAGATGTGTTTTGTGCATGTAGCAACTCCCCACAGTGAACATAATCATTATGTACTACACACATGTACTCATAAAAATTTAAAAGTGTATTTAAAAAATCTTCACTCATGCTGCTCAACTCAATTACCATCCCTCAGAGGACCCTCTGAATACAGAGTTCAGTGTCACAGCAGTTCCTCCAGCATCAGTCAGTTTCCAGGTATTTGCATCTTTTCCTGCTTCCCACAAAGAAGCTGGAATGGTCATGTTCTGCGCTTACTTTTAAGATGTATGATTTTAGATTTTACCTACACATTAGAATCTGCAGAGGAATTTCCAAAACAGCCAAAATCATAGCTCTATTAATTTGGGATGGGTCTCAGCAAGGGTACTTCTTAAAAGCTTCCCAGTCAAATGTAAGTGAATTGAACATTGAGAATCACTGATCTAGACCAGACACGGGAGTGTAATTACTGGGGCCCACATGTGGTTTCCTGAGCACACTTGCAGAAACACACTGACAGGCCCTAAGTAGGACATGTTGAATAAATAAATAGAGGAGTTAACAAATAATACAATAATTTAGTGAAAAGAACATTGGATTAAAGACCAGAAAACCATAGTCCCAGGTCTGCCTGGCCCAATTATTATATAAATATCAGTAATGATTTTCCCTAAGCCTCAATTTACTGTCTTGTGAAAAGAAGATAATAATTCTTGCTTTAATCCTCCTCTTTACATTTTATTGCAAATGTAGTGTATTTAAAGTGCTTCGCATATTTGTATGTTATGTAATTGTAAAAATTTTTAAAAAGAATGTGGAAAACAGGATAGTAAGGTGGAAGGATCGTAAGTTTTAAAGCCAACCTGGGCAAATTAGAGAAATCTTGTCTCAAAATAAATTTTTTTAAAAAAGGATTGAGGATGTACCTCTGGTAAAATGCTTTGCCTAGCATGGGTTCAATCCCCAGCTCTGCTAGGATGAAAAACAAATCAATTAACCTAGTTAACTAGTTTTCCTAGCAAACCTGGAAAAATGTGTATTCCTGTAGAAACAGACCTGTGGAGGCTTGCTGAGGGCCTGGAGCGGGAAGCAGACCCTCCGCTGTAGCAGCTTTGTTCCTGTTCTAGTTTCAGTCCAGCTTGACTACTTTTCTCGGAGACGTCTGTAAACAGAATGTTTATGTCTCTTTAAAATTCATGCATGGAAATATGATCCCCAATATGATCCTCATTTGGAGGTGAGATCTTTGTGGGAGGGTAGAGCCTTCATGAATGAGATTAGTATGTTTATAAAAGAACCCCCAGGGAAATCCCTGCTCCCTTCCTGCCTGGAGGCCCCAGCAAAAGCCACCATCTGTGAAGCAGGAAGAGAGTCCTCCCCAGGCACCCAATCTGCCAGCGTTTTGATCTTGGGCTTTCTGATCTCCAGATCTGTGAAGGATAGATTCTTCTTTAGAAGCTCCCCAGCCCATGGGATCCAGTCATAGCAGCTGTAATATTCTAAGCTAAGCGTCCTAAGGCAGGCTGACAGAACTGCATCTCCAGATCTGCCCACCAGTCTTGAGCAGCACTTGCTAAGGGTCCCTCCTTTCTTGCTCTGCTCCAATCATCCCACTTCTCAGCATAATTCTAGCCCAGTAGGAGCACTCTGAGAGGGCATGCTTGAGTGTTCCTGGATTCCGGGTTTTGAGTGCAGCTTTAATATATACCTCTCTTTTTTTTATTTTGGCAACTCTCTAGACCACCTATGTAATGGTTTTGGAGTAATTTCTGACAAGTGGTGTGTGTCTGCAGGCTCCTCAGCCTTGATGTCCCCTAATGTCACCTGTGAGAAGCTCCCACTCCCCTGTCTCTAGCAATTTGGGTCCCACTAGCCAGGCAGTTCTTGGCCCTTCTTGAAGGGGTATGTGGAACCCAGACAGAACATATGGTGTTTGCCCAGACTCTTGCTGCTTTGTATTTATGTTTTTTAAAATAACTTCTTTTTCTCATTGTTATAAAATAGCACATGTTTGTTTAAAAAAAATGTGGAAAAAGCAGGCAAGCAAAAATTAAGTACAAATCTTCCATAAATCCCTCAACTGAACAAAACCACTCTTTAATGTTCCAAGTTTTGGATACACACCCATAAAGCCGTGTGTGTGCGTATTTAGAAAAATGGGGTCATCTAGTACTTAGAGATTTATAAACTGTTTTTTTCACTTAACTATGTCTCACTGCCTTACATGGTCATCTTGCACTATTATTTGCACTATTCTTTATCCCCATTCCCATGTGTCTATTTCTGCTCCCATTAGTTCCTTTTAGTTATTTACAAACATGAATTAAAACAAGCTGAATTAATTCACAATTTGGAGGGCTAACTGGTGCCGTGGTAATTTGTGCTTTGACCAGTGGTGTCTTCTCGGAGACAAACCCTACATCTTATAAAGTATGTGTTTCATCGAAAGCTCCAGGACTCTGGCTATAACAGAAACAAAGAGTTTATGGAGCAGCCATACCCTCAACACTGTGACAGTGTCTATGAAACTGGAAAATTCCATTGCCACAGCCAATGTCAACAGCACAGGCAAGAAAGGAATGTAGAAATTCAAAAGGAGAGAGAAATTTGATTAACAGAAACTATGGGTAACTGACAAAAAAAAAAAAAAAACCCTCTATGAATATGACCGGAAGACACTGTTTACCAGCACTAGAGTCTAGAAATGAGAGTTCAGGTATTTTCCCTCCAAAAAGTGGCTAGGGCAGTGGTCATGTAATCCATGCTGGTGTCAAGAAGGAAGCTAGATTGGTTTTAAATTCCGGCAGCAGTGTTCCTAGCAGACAGCAGCCAGGAAGCTCCCGAGCTCTGCGTTGAACCTTGTGCCCCAGTCCTACAGTGTTCTGCACTTAGGCGTAATTAGTCGCTCCTAAAATGCTTAGCCTCAGAAGGATGGATGATGATGCTCCAGAGAAGAGGAGGTGGGGATTTGTAAGGAGAGTGATGAGCTTCAGACTGAAGTGAGGATCACACACCACACAAGGAGAGACTGAGTTCAGATAACCTTTTCCTTTCCCCCTCTCCCTGTGATGTTTGAAGAAGCCTCTGAGCTGGACTTCTTTGTTTCCCATGCATAGCTTCACAACCCAGTCACCAAAATGCCACTCCAGGTAATTTTCAATTATCTATCTGATTGTAGAATTTGTAAATTTTATACCACGCATTAATCTGGAAATGGATCCTACTACCATAACCACTTCAGGGAGGTCAAATGCCCATACTGTCATTTCAGAACTCTGTGTGTGTGTGTATGTTTGTGTGTGTGTGTGTTACTTTTCCATTATTTATGAAAAACAACTAATACCCACACAGTTCTTAAAAAGCAAAATGAAACAAAAAGTCCATAATGAAAAGCATTAGTTGTTTGTATCTCCCAGCTAAAGGCAACTACTGGCGTGCCCCAGTTCTAGCCACAAAAGGCAACTTCTATGCTTTTTTTTTTTGAGGGGAGGGGTCTTGACATGTCTAAGTAGTATGTTTATATGTCATCTTTTAATCCTTCAGTTTTAAACTCTATAATCATCTCTTTTATATAAAGATGTTTTAAAGATCACAAACAGGTTTATTTTGCTATACCAGAAAAATAATAACCTGTACATATTTAAAATGTGAAATGATAAATTTTGTTTTAAGTGTTTACCCAGAAAACCAACCCTACAATCAAAGTCATGAATACAACCGCTACCTCTAGAACTTTTCTGGTACCCTTTTGATCTCCTCTTCTGACTCTTTTCCTACTATCTTCCCCAGGCAACAACTACTGTGCTTTATGTCACTATTTGCTTTTTGTCTTTTTGACTTTATGATTCAGGCTGGCCTCACACTCACAGCGATCCCCCCACTTCAATTTCCCCAGTGCTGGGATTACAGGTGTGGGCCACCATGCCCGGCTCTATATCACTATTGAGTAGTTTTCATTTTCTAATGTTTTATATACTAGAATTACGTATAGTATGCACTATTTTTTCCTGGTTTATTTCATTCAGCACTGAGATTTGTCCATGTTGTTGTAGATATCTACATTTCATTCCTTTATATTGTTGAGTTGTCACCCAATATATGGATATATTACTGTTTGGTTATCCATCCAGTTGTTCATGGACATTTTGGTTCCAGTTTTGGAAAATAAAATAACATGGTTTAGGGCACGGTGTGGCACCTGCTTGGAAGGCATGAGGTCCTGAGTTTGAGTCACAGTACACATTTAATTAATTAATTAATTAATTAAGCTGCTATAAACATTCTTATACAAGATTTTGGGGGGGGGTACCGGGGATCAAACTCATGACCTTGCACTTGCCAGGCAAGCGCTTATGCCACTGGGCTAAATCCCTGGCCTTTACACAAGATTTTAATGGATTTTTGCTTCCATTGCTAGTGAACGAATATCTAAGAATTTTCAAGAAACTGCTGAATTGTTTTCCAAAGTAGTTCTTTTGTAGTCTCAACAGCAATGTGAGTATTCCAGTTTCTCCACATTTTAACCAATGTATGGCATAATTAGTCTTTTAAAACTTAACTCTTCTAATGAAGTGATACTTTCCTGTGGTTTTACTTTGCATTTCTCTAGTAGCTGACATATTGCTTGTCCTTTCATGGACTCATTTGCTATTTTTATGCATCTTCTTTGGTGCAATGTCTAGGCAAACATATTGTTTACTTCAAAAATCAAGACTTTCTCTCCATTACAACTAAATTCACAAAGTTTGGCACAAACTGTAAATACAAGCTCTTTATCAGATTTATGATTTGCAAAGTTTTTTTGTAGCTTGCTTTTTCATTATTTTAACAATGTTAGTAGGAAGCAGAACTTTATTTATTTATTATTTATTTATTTTTTTGGTACCATGCATTAAACTCAACCTTGCACCTGCCAGGTAGGCACTGTGCTGAAGAGCTATATCCCCTGTCCAAAGAGCAGAAATTTAAAAAATCAGGCAAATTTCAATTTGCCAGTTTGTTTTTTGTGTTGTGTATAAGAAATGTTCACTTAACACAAAGTCACAAAAATTTTCTTCTATGTTTTCTTCTGAAAGTTTTATAACTTTAGCTTTTACACTTAGGTCTGTGACTTATTTTGAATTAATTTTTATGTGTGATGTTGAGTCAAATTCATTATTATAGTCCTATTTGTTGAAAAGGCTTTCCTTGCTACATTGAATTGTCTTCATGCCTTTCTTGAAAATCTATTGTCCCTATATGTATGGGTCAATCTCCGGACTTTATATTCTGTTTCATTGGCCAGATCATCTATCTTTAAACTGATGCCAAACTTTATCTGCATTATCTGCATTAATCCATGGGATTTTTAAAATCTGGGTATTTATGTTCTTCTGGAAACAGTTCTGGAAAATTTTATTAAACTACTTAGTTAATAATTTCCTTTCTTTTATTGTTTTTGCTCTCTCTGTACTGATTGAACTAATAATTGACTAATAATTTGCTTGTTAATTTACCTAAAATCAGGTAATATTAGTCTTCTGTCTTTATTTCCCCACAAGCTGTTCTGACTCAGAATTCTAGGTCCATTGCATTTCCATTAAAATTAGCTTGTCTGGGGCTCAATAGTAGACTCCATGCTTAACAAGCGCAAGATCCTGGGTTTGATTCCCAACATCAGTAAATAAATAAGCAAATTTGTAAGTTTTTTTTAAAAAGTTGTGTTATAAATTTGGTTTGGGTTGCATTGAATCCATATGTCATTTGGGGAACAACTAACAGGAAATATTAAATTTTCTGACCTAGAAGATTTTATTTCTCAATCTCCCTACTCCCTTCTTTCACATCTTCTATTTCTATTTTTAGTAGTATTAATTATCAGTATCTACATAACTAATACATAACTAAGTATACACTAACATAACATTTTTGGTTTTGAATAGCTCTATGATTTCTCTTGAGCTTATAATTGCCTCATTTCATAGTTCTGTAATTTTCCACAGACAAATCTCTACTTTTTTAGACTTTGTGAGATTATCTAATTTACAGTGTCTATCAGATCTACTTTAATTTTGATGATTTCCTTTGAGAATTTTCCATTTCCTCAGCAGCAGAATAGACCCACTGCACAGTCCTCATCTTTATCTTCCTTGGCGACACTTCTAAGCCAGATCTGTTTCTTACATTTTACTTCGTTTGGCTTACTTCTGAAATTGGTGGGGCATAGCTTCTAGTAATTTCCTTCAAAACGTATGTGGGAAGTGAACTTTCTGAATTTTTGCATTTCTAAATAGATCCTTTTCTCATCAAATTTTATAAAATTTGTCAATCATAATTTACTTTTTTCAGTTGTTGAGAAGTACAATGCCTTTTTTGGGGTTCTTTAAAATTCATTTATCTGCATTAATCCATGGGATTTTTAAAATCTGGGTATTTATGTTCTTCTGGAAACAGTTCTGGAAAATTTTATTAAACTACTCAGTTAATAATTTCCTTTCTTTTATTGTTTTTGCTCTCTCTGTACTGATTGAATTTTCAGATAAAATATAAGACATATAATTACATTTGGATTTCAAAAATCACCAAATCATTTTTAGTATAGATATGTTATTTGCAATATTTCCAGTGTCTGTTCTGCACAATACTTGGGGCAAACATCCTAAATAATTATTCATTATTTTTCTGAAACTTGAATTTTATTGAGTGTCCTATATTTTTATTTGCCAAATCTGGCTAATCTATTTACTGAAGTTATTATTAGGTGTTAGAACTATTTGATTGAGGCTCTAATTTTTTTCACATTTAGTATTACTTTTTCAACTTTCTCAAAGATTTTATTTTCCAAACTTTGATAGTTATTTTACCTGTTTTGAATTTCTCAAGGGTCATTTCTTATGCTCTTATTAAACTGCATCTTATTCTTGTTTTATGAACACTCTTTTCCCCTATCTCCCTTCAGAGTTTTCTCCTACTGGTCTTTGAACTAGCTCTTATTCATCTGAGATTCCTTTTTTTTTCTTTTATATTTAGTTGTTCTCTCATGTTGTGGCTTTCCTTAAATGTCAGATGATTCTTGGTTATCTGTAAATATTTACGAGTGGGACAGTGGAAACTTACTGGAAAGTCTAAGGGACAATAGTATGAGTGAGTGAAGCAATCAACTTTCACTGAGGGACTGAGGAATCTGTCATTTCAGTAGTGCAATAGGAACCCTTTATAAATTTGTGGAGGTCTCTGAGGATCGTCACATGTCTGAAGGATCTTTTGAATTTGTGATCTGAAGAAAGGACATCTGACTAGTGACAGATGTATCATTTTCCATTATTGTCAAGTGTGTTTTATGCTCTAGTCATACCAGTCAATTCTTTTCCATACATCGGCTATTTATCAGGTATTTATTTCTGGAATGCTTTCTCCCATATTCTTCACTTTAAAAAATCCAACTCATTTTCCAAAACCCACATATGTAACATCCTTCAGTTTCCTTCTTTGGCAAGCTTAATTACTCCTCACCTTTAAATAGTTATTAATTTCTGTTTTGTGTTTTTATTATCTCTTGTTATCATCTTCTCCAAAGTATGGCCATAAAGTAAAATGACCTCCAGAGTGTCCTGGAAGTGAACTATTCATAATGAGAATGAATTAACTAGGGAGTAGGTTTGAATGCAAATATCGAATACGAAAATTGTTCCTTAAAGTTACTAGTATACAGGAAGCACAGCCATTTTCTAGCACACAGAGATTCAGGAAAAAGAAGGGGTATTTTAGGGCTGCCAAAACATACCATTACTTCATTTTGACTTAGACAAGTGGAAATCTTCAATTCCTGTCAAGAACATACCCGTAGGGACACGAAGATTGAATGGGCATTTTGAGTTCTGACATGATACGATTACTCCACAGATACTGTCTAGTGCTTAGCACTTGAGAACCAAGATATGCCTTCAGACTGAACAGCTCTCTCCTGAATCACCAGATGCTGAAGCACACAGAAACAAAACCCCAAAATCCTCTTAGAGAGAATCTGAACATGAGACAGGACACTAAATCTAAAGCAAAACAGTTCTACAAGTAATGAAGAGATGAAAGGTCAGATGCATGCACAAGGGCGTTTTCTCCATAAAGAGAGTCACCTCTGGATCTAGATATAGAAACAGAATACTTATTGCCTGGATTTCAGCCATCAAGATAAAAGCTAGTGGGTACACTGAGAAATTGCGAGCAAAATATTAGAGATCATTGAGCGTCTCCATCAGAGAGTAGAGAGGAACTCAGAAAAGGGATAACTTTGTGACTGTTACATATCAGACTCTGAGATGGAAATGATCTCAAGGTTGGGTCTGAGGGGCAGGAGGAAACCAGCAAACCATGGATTAGCCAAAGGGCAAGAAACAAAGGGGAGCAATAAAACCAAGCAATTCAACATAGAGAGAGATTGCTGGTGGTGAACTGCTGGAAAGAGATTTGGGAGAGCAATCTTTTATTACTTTTGGATGCAGGCAGCCCGTGTATCATAACCGGATTTGCTGATGGCATGGTGATAATAAAGGCAAAGCAATAATAAAGGACAAAGCAATCAAATAAAAGAAGATTTATTTTATTTAGTTACTAGAGTTGTCAAAGGAAATGGGGTGAAATGTAAACAAGTGGTAGAGACCTGTGAAAGTATGAGAACCAGACAGGAACAAAGAAAAACAAAGAATAGAATGGGCAGTTTAGGAAGAAACATTATGAAGTTGTTCAACTTCAACAAAATTGAAAGCATTCAGGGGCCTCGGTCTTTTTGCAGAAAAGAATTCTCTTGTCCTTCGTCATTATGTCCATGATCACCTGTGGACACATGGGGGTCCTGAAAGCCAAGGATGACCCAAAGGAGTCCAACAAGAGTCCTGCCAAATGATGCAGAGATTTTTAGCTTCTGAGACCAGCCCCATACCCCAACCCAAGCTTTACATTATTCACGTAAGGAGATACAGGGATTGCTCGATGATTTAGGGCTCACCATCTCAAACCCTGGAAATCAAACATGAGATTTTACACAGACTTGACACCTGTACACATCTGACTATCTAGATTTGAACTCTCAACTCCTTTTCATCTCGGTCTTCTCTGGAGCTCTGGCTGGACCCTGAACCATAGTTTTCCCAAGTAGGTCCTGAACCTGATGCTTCTAAACAACCTTCCAGATTTTACTCCCAGCCAATCCATCGGTATTTTGTTCCAGAACTGTCAGTTCAAAACCATCACCACCAACAAACATGTATCGGGTGACCACAAGGTAAAGGACCTTCCCTCTTACTCTCTGAGGTAGAAGAAGATAGACTTAAAGTTACGAAAATGTTATACTCACAAACATGCTTTTCTTTTTCCCCACAGAAAACCAAGGACCTCTTCCTTTCATCACTATTATTATCTAGATGTTGAACACTTGTATTTAACTAGAACAACAGCTGTACATATGATACATTGTATAATCTTTTCCAAAACTCTAAAAATGCACTTTTATCACCCCATATTGTACCCATGAGGAAACAGAGATTTGGCTTGCCCAAGGCTAAGTATCTGGGAGTGGAAGAACTAGCAATCAAATTTAGAGCCTGCCACCTTACTCACTAAACTACGCTTGTGCTTAAATTCTCCTACTCTTATATATACTTTTCCTTGCTCAAAACTTATGAAAGCCCTACAGGTTTGGGCTAGAAACACAGCAGATGCTTGGTTCATATTTGTCCTATGTAACTGAAACACACTGGTGCTCACTGTGGCAATATGATCCCTCTGGCCCCACAGAATCTGTTTAGGGGGTTTTATCCTGATCATGTCTTTCATCAGCTGGTGTCCTTCCATAGCCTGGTGCTGCGTGGAGTGACACTTTTCAAGGGTCAAGCTCTGGACCACTGTGACACAGTGTCAGGAGAAGCACAAAGCAAATTCCCATTATTGCAATTCAGTATTTTCCCCACAGTGGGAGGGGACATGGTAAGAATTAGAGGTGCAGGCGGCTGCCAGCTTGACTCGCTGTCTTGGCGCTCTTTACGATCATCTCGGAAAAGCTAAATGCAGAAAGAACATCTGCCCAACCTAGTCCGAGAGGAAACAGCTTTTGGTTAGCTAATTAATTGCTTTTTCATCTGCATCACATGATTCCATTTGAGTGCAGTGGCTTGAACACAAGGGCCTAGGAGCCTGGATTCACTCTTTGCATATTTCCAATTTAGGTAGCTATCCTAAATTAGGTAGGTAGGTAGGTCCAGGTACCTCCCACTACAGGTCTCACCCTGTCTGGCTGGGGCATTAGGAAGAGGGTGTCATACCTGTTGACTGACTAAAGGGTTGATTTGTTCCCCCTTGAAGGAGTGAGCATCAGACCCAAGGCTTTTGCAGCCTGCACCTTTGGGAGTGGGGCCCCGTGTCCTCTCGCTGGAGTTCAAATGGTTCACAGGGAGCGCCAGGTGCACACTACACTATGTGAAATCGGATGAAACCGGTTTCCTGCTGCTCCCCAGGAGCTTACAGGCTGGTCTGATGTATGTGTCAATGATTGAGAAGGACAGGATGACAGAGCAGATTTATAAACAGGAAGCAGTGATGGAACAATTGAAAGCAATGTATGTCCAGGACTAAATTGCTGTATGGTCACTCAGAGAAGGGAGACGTCAATTTGAACAAAAAGTCCTTGAAAGATGAGAGAAATTTAAGAGAAGTGAAGGGAGCAGAGGAGAGGAACAGCACGTACAAAGGCATGGAGGTGGCAGTGAGGAACGTGAAGCCTTTTATGGCCTGGATTGGTCGGTAGGAAGTCCACTCTAGGGGAAGCGGAGATCGAGTTGGGGAACCCGGAGTTCTTTCTTCCCAGCACTTTCCAGGCCTCCAAGGTGTGCTAAGTAGGCTTCCCTACTCTATACCTTGCTCTCCCAGCTTCTTGTGGTGCTTGATTGCTTTTATGCTCCTATGGCTCCCTTTCTAAACAGTAATCTTAAAACTGAAGAATTTGTCTTTGGTTGGCACACAACATGTGCCCAGCAAATAGATGTTTAATAAATGGATGAGTGAGGACATCATTGGAGGTGAGCTCTAGTGAGCAGGATGCTTCTAGAGTGAAATATGCCCTGTGTGCCAGGCATTCTAATTCTGCCTTCAGAGGACTGGGTGTGCCATGTTGGCCTTGCATTCATTTATCCAATCATTTGTGTATTGCATAAAGTTTGGTGAAAGCTGCTATGTTCCAAACACTGTTTTTTCCCTTTTCTTTTTGTTTTTTTTTTTTTTTTTTTTTTTCACTACTGATGTTTGAACCAAGGGTTTCACACTGAGCAGTATCTCCAACCTTTTTGTTATTTTTTGTTTTACCACAGGGTCTCTCTAAGTCCCTACGTTGCCCAGCCTGGGTTTGAATTTGTGATCCTCCTGCTTCAGCTTCTCAGAGTGCTGGGATTATAGGTGTATGCCACTGTACTGGTACAGGTATTACTATAGGACCTTCACATATAATAATGGTGACCAAATCTATCAAGTCCTGCCGAGGTGGGAAAGACAGCAAGGCCTGCAGTATGATTCATGGGGTCTAATACAAAACAGCAGAGCAAAGAATATTGACAGAGACATCAAAAGTACGGGGCTGGGACCGCAGCTCAGTGGCATAGCACATCCTCAGTGTGTGTGAGGCCCTGGGTTCACCCCTGTACCTTTCCTCAAATGGTACAAAAAATTATAAAGCTTTTCTCCTCCTTTTTTCCTGCAGACTCTCTCTCAACTTTTTATAGCATTTTAAAATTTACAATTTAATGTCTTTCTAAGATAAATATTTTACCACTATCAATACGGGTTTGATCACTCATCTCTATAAGGCACAATGCCAGTTTTAATTTTTAATTTTTTTGAGATAAATGCTCACTGTGTAATTCAGGCTGGCCTGGAATTCACCGCGTAGCCCAACTGGCTTTGAACTCACAGTGATGCTCTTGCCTCAGCCTCCCAAGTGCTAGAATTGCAGGCATAGGCCTCCATGCCCAAACAATGCCAGTTTTAAATGCAAAATAACAGCATTTAATGAAACTATATAGTCCGGATTTCATAGCTCAAAGATGCACATGGACTTAATTGTTACCAGTGTAGTGGAAACTGCACAAGGCTAATTGGATTGTTTTTATTTCCCTCCTGGATACACAGCATTTTACCAGCACGCTCTACCTCTGGCTGATGGATGAATAAGGAAAGTCTGAAAAGAAAAGGAGTCGTGGGCTGCCTCTCTTTCTCTCTTTCCATCAACCTCTGTGTCATTATTTGCAGCGGTGTGTGTGTGTGTGTGTGTGTGTGTGACTGAGGCACTGACAGTCTCCAGAGGCTACCTCGGATTTTGCTTCCATTGCACACAGTGACCTACGGTGTTCTCAGCAGTGTGAATGACTGAAGAGCTCCGGCTCATCCTTTCTAATGCCTGTTTCTTCCCTGCCCTGCATTAGGAGTGGTTTGGAATGCAGCTTTCTACACATGCAGCATATTTGCAAAGAACTGTGAATTTCTTGCCCCTCTTTCCACTTTGTGTTTCCCAGTAGGCTTCCTTATATGTATAGAAAAAGGCAAGTCTGGAAAGCTCACGAGACTCATAAATGTTCACCAGAGGACCTTACACCCCACATATGTGCTCACTCCCATGCCTCAGTGGCATAGAAATGAGAGGATTCCTGGTTGAAAATAAGGCGTGAGTGTGTCTTTGTAGCAGGGCTTTGGGCTCATGGCAGAGGTGACATGATGATCTGTGGCCATTGTGCTGTGTATGGGTGGGACCTCAGTGGCATATATGGTATGCATTTGTGTGTGCCTGTGACATGTGTGCAGCATCTGTGGCAGTGCCCTGTGTGTCTGTGTGGCTTGTACGTATGATCTGTGGTATATTTGCACATGTGTACAACATGAGATGAATATTAGCTTCGTTTTCCAGTACATTGTGAACCATATCTTATGTTCCCCCGAAACACCCATGTCTTCTCATGGTTGTCTAAGTAAAATAACATACAGCTTTTTGACATTCACAAACAAAGCCCAGTGGTTTTTGTCTGAGTCAAGTGCTCCCTGGGGCTTTCTTTTTTTCCTCTTATCCTTCCTGTAAATCCATTTTATGTGTTGGTGTTAGAAGATGACATCTTGTTACATCATGTTAGACAGCACCATAATTTTTTCCATTAAACCATTTCCAATCTGGCTAAGCAGACAGAACTGAACAAAGATGGACAACCCAGTATAAATAAAGGATCGGCTCTTGGCCCTTCAGGATGGACCCAGCGGAGCCTCATTCCCAAAACTGAGGCTGATTTGCCGTTTTAACTTTTGACTCATTAAATTAGGAATGGAGGGTTCTCTGCAGACCTGCAGGTCTTCCAGTGACACTGTGCAGTCTTTCTCTGCAGGAGCAGAGGATGCCTGTTGGGCAGAGAGTGTCTGCAGAGGAAGAAAGAATGGCCACGATTGATGTTCTGCCTGAGGTCCTTTCTACACTATGCACAGGTCAGGTCTGTCTTTAGCTTTTCAGCTGCAGCTGCTATTTATAATCCTGTCTCTGCTGTTCTGCCTGTGAACCCTGTGGTCAGTTCAAGGCCTGTGTTTAAAAAGAACTGTTCTATGTCCAACTTCAGGCCCACCCTGAAGACTTTCCTTTAGCAGTCTGCATTCTGCAGCTCAGTGGCAAGAGCTCCCAGGTATACTCCCAGGCCTTGGCTGGGTGTCTAAGATTCCCTACCATGTGTCTCTATCCACAACCTGTGCTCTGGTGAGACTTTGTCCTGGATGGAAGTTGTTCTGTGTCCCTCAGATATTGTGGGTAATCTGCAAGATGTTTTTCCAAATAAATGTCACCATGTCAATCTTCAGCTTGAAAATATTCACTTACTCACTAATTATACTGCCTAGATAATTAAGGCACAAAGCTTTAGTGTCTCTCAGATTTGGGTGAAAGAATACTGGAATTAGAGCCAGATAATGCAGGTTTGAACCACGATTCCAGGTTGGCTGAGCCTGGACACATCAGTGAAACTCTCTGAACTTTTCCTTTCTGCATGCAGACAGAATGCCGGACTCCTGAGAATGCTGTGAGCATGAAGATGAGGTCATAAGTCCAGCAACTTCTCTACTCTCACTTGCTACTATTTCAACTTTCAATACTTCTCAAAAGATTATGGAAAGAAAAGAAAATGGGAAGGAAATTGAGATGCTCTAGAGTTGATAAAGAACAATATTTCTAGCTGTGATTCAGTCAGCCAATAAGGAGAGATCCAAATTTATCTTTCAATTTGAAGATACTTGAGATTGAAACTTAGAAGGTATTTGTAAATACTGTAAATGTAATACAAGTCGATAGATTAATTGAACACACATTACATGACAGATAGGTAACACTGGGGTTATCAGGAAAAGCAAATAATTATAACAGGGACAAATTAAAACTTGTTACAAAGAGGGAAAATAGATCAACATAGCAAGAAGGAAAATCCAGACCTCAATCTCACTGTATAAATTTAAAACATCATAAATAGGAGACTAAGGTAAGATTACTGTATTTAATAACAGTTGTGGGTTTCTTTGATGATAAATTTAGGGAATGACTTATTTAGAATAGTACTTTATTATCATACAAAATACTAATTGGGTTAAAAATTGCATAAAGTAGAAAAATTATGGGGCAAAACTACAAAAAACTCAATATTGAAGTTTTTGTGAAATCAGAGGAGAAATAACTTTTAAAATCTGAAGCAAGGAAGCAATCTCTAAGACTTACAGACACAAATACATATTCCAGGAATTTTCAAATAATGAAAACTGGTCAGATTAACCTAAAATGCTGGCAAAAGTTTGGAGAAATACTTTTATCAATCACAACAAGGAGTAAGCACTGATATTTTATAAATTACTCATAAAATATAAAGTGAAACACCTAGATCTCACTAGGTGAATAATTAAACAATATGAGCAAGTAATTTACAAACAAGAAACTGCAGATAAGAAAAATTATCTTTATAATTTAATAAGTGTAGATTTGAGCAGCATTAAAGTACCAGTTCACATTGGTAAGTCAGGAGACATTAAAAGGTGACACCTGACAATGGTCAAGTTGCAGGTGACACTGGAGATGATACATCTTCAGAGGAAATATGAGTTCTTATGACCCATTTGGAAAAAAATTACAATGCATACCATACTTCACAAAAGTATTCAAAACCTAAGAGCTAGATATTGCTCTCGGGAGTTTATCCTAAAGAAAGGGATCGACACCAACCTGCTTGTTTGCTTTCTTTTTTTCTTTCTTTGAGACAGGGTCTTGCTACATAGTTCAGGCTGGCCTTGAACTCATGGTGATCCTCCTGCCTCAGTCTCCCAAGTGCTGGTTTTACAGGCATTCGCCACCACTACCAGCATCTACATGATTGATTGCAAGTTTTGTATAATAATCAAATTAAAATTAAGTGCTCAACAGTGGGGCACACTAGAGAAAAATATGATGATTGTGAAATCTTAAGAATATTATGCATGTATGAAAAAATAATGAAAAAGGAGTTCACACATAGAAAATGTGCATGATAAAATAAAAGTATAAAACTTAATATTTTATACATATAAGTATGAGATTAGTTATGCATGTTAATAAAACTGGAATAAAACATGAAAGAGTGAAAATAATTATATTAGACTATTGAGATTATGACTTCACTAAATAAAAAAATCATTAATTGTACTATATTGACTTTAATTTTGAAAAAAGACATATATTTTAACTTCTGTTATTTGGCAATACCAAGGGTCAGCCCCAGGCCTTTGTCCACGCTACGCAAACACCCACCTTATGTCCTCAAAAATAAAAAGTATTTTTGAAAATTTTTATTTTTAATTGACAAGTAAAAGTTACATATATTTATGATATATAATGTGACATTTTAATATATGTAGAGTGACTAATCAAACTATTCAATATACACATATACTCATTTTTGTGATGAGAACACTTAAAATCTTTCTAAGCAATTTCAAGAATATAGTATTCTATTTTAATTGTAGTTGCCATGATATACAGTGGATCTTTTGAATTATTCCTCCTGTTTAACTGAAATTTTGTGTCTTTTGACTAACACTTCCCCAATTTCCCTGTTTCCCCTCCCTCTGCCTTTGGCAACCACCACTTTACTGTTTAAGGGTTAATTGGCCTTTTTGCACTCTAAGCGGTTTACAGGATATTTGCCGTCTTGTGTTTTGCCTGTCCTACAGGTTCATCTATGTTATCGAAGGTGACAAAGTCTTCTTTGCTTAAGGTGAATTCCATTGTGTATAATGCTATATAGTCTTTCTCATTCTTCTGTAACTCCTCGTGTCTACACCTCAGTTATTGTCTACACCTCAGTTATTGGTGAATAATGCTGTAATGGACCTGAGAGTGTAGACATCTCCTTCACAACATTAGTCAAGGGCAGCCCTGAAAGACAGAAAACTCAGGGGGTTTAAGGAGAACTAGGGTTCACGACCCAGTACTGAGACAGAGAGAAAACTGCTTTTCAGCTGATGGTGGTTTTAAAAAGGCAGGTTGTTTTAGTGTCTGAGGCCAGGGGCCGGTCCTTTGGGTCCTTTTATTTAATGAAGTCATCCAGTGGTAATGCACAAGGCTCTCTCTCAAACAACATCTTTGGACTCGGACTTGTCCCCAGTTCTTGGTCCACTTTGTCACTCGTGTTTTCCTTAGTCCTGCCATTGCTCTTTGTTTCTCCATTCTTCCTGAGAGAGTCCCCTCATCACAGTGCCATTTCTAACTCCACATTTACCCTTCCATAGGCTCGGCCCTCAGTGCATCCATTAGGGCTAGAGAGGGAAAGATTCTCCCCAAAGTTTCTTTCATTGTTGAGCAACCACTCAGACAATGAAAGACTGACTCATTTCCACTCAATTTATATGATTCTAAAAGGATGGGTCTGTTTGTGAGGGCTGGAAAATCAGCTCACTTTCTCTTACATGTGTGAATGCTCTGCATATCAAAAACAACCAGTACAATTTACCTTTCATCCTAGGTTTATAGTATCCATTTTAATGTCCAAGAGATTGCAATTTGTGAAAATGTTCAACTTTTCTTGGATGGATTCTGAGATGTGTAGAGAAAAGTCAGGTAGATCTTAAAAAATTTGTGGCATCATCAATTTTCCATATCTGTGTAATGAACCAATGACTTTATTTCAGGTGATGAATGAACTCCAGAAAACATTAGTGTTTTTTTTTTAAAAGGAATTGATTTGCAACAAGTGTGCCAGGCCATTCAACAAATGATGCATGTTGGAATTTATTTAAATGTCCCCCCAAAGCCTCATTCAGTCATGGAGGTGACTGAATGTAGCCTTTGTGGTTGGTTCGTTGTCAGTTGCTTGGATTGATGGTGTGAGTGTTTCACCTGCCCAGGGGTGGAGTCAGTGTAACGGTGGGAAGAAAGCAGGTCTTTTTCTTTTGCTTTAGCTTTTGCTCTTGCTTTTGCAGTTTGCAGTGGCCATGCCACGCTGCCTCGGGGCCAACTGAGTATGGACTGAAACTTCCAAGAACTGTAAGAAATAAACCTTTCCTTCCCTAACTTTGGGCATCAGGTATTTTGTCTCAACAATGGGTAAAAAGTAACTAAGACAGCACATGAACACTGGACATCCACATACAACAGAGTGAATTTGAACTCACAAAATACTCAAAAATTAATTAAAAATAAGCCAAAGACCTAAATAGAAGAACCAAAACTATAAAACTACTAGGAAGAAATACAGATATAAATCTTCATGGCTGGGCATGATGGTGCACACCTATAATTCCAGCACTCTGGGAGGCTCGGATAGGAGGATCCTAAGATCAAGTCCAGTGTGGGCAATTTATCAAGATCTTGTCTCAGAATAAAAAGTGACCAACTCTGAGGCTGTAGCTCAGTGCAGAGGTCCTGGGTTCGGTCCCAAGTACTGAAAAACAAACAAGTAAATGAAATATCATTTCTTTGGATTGGGCAATGGTTTCTTAGATAGGACACTAAAACACAAGAAAAAAATCCATTTCATCAAAATTAAAGACTCTTTTGGATCAGAGTCACTATCAAGAAGGTGAAAAGAAGTCAACCTGAAGAATAAGAGAAAAATACTAGCCAGTAATATATCTGATAAAAGTCTGGGATCAGGATATATAAATAACTCTTACAACTCAAGAACAAAAAAGATATACAACCCGATTTAAAAGTAGACAAAGATCTTGAATAGGCATTTTGCCAAAGCAAATATACAAGTGGCCAATAACGATATGAAAATATTCTTAATATCATTAGTCATTAGGGGAAAATGCAATTCAAAACCAAATGAATTGTGTTTTGGTTTTCACATTCACTATGATGGCTTTAATAAAATTTTTAAAAATAGATAAGCAGAAAATCACAAGAATTTGAGGATATGAAGAAACTAGAGCCCATAATACATTGCTGGTGGAACTATAAAATAGCACAGCTGCTATGGAAAACAGTTTGGCAGTTCTTCAAAAAGTTAAACATAGAACTACCAATAATACTGCATTTCCACTCAAACATATACACATGAGAATTGAAAACATATGTTCACACAAAAACTTGTACATGAAGGTTTATAGCAGCATTATTCATAATAGTCAAAACATGGAAGCAACCCAAATGTACATCAATGGATAAATGAATAAACAAAATATGGTATATAATACAGTAGAATGTTTTTCAACCATAAAAAGAAATGTACTGATACACGTTACCACATGGATGAACTTAAAAAACATTATGCTAAGTGTAAGGAGCCAGATACAAAAGGCCACATAGTGTATAACTGAATTTATGTGAAATGCTCAGAATAGGAAATCCATGGAGACAGAAAGTAGGTTAGTGGTTCCCTGGGGCTGAGAGCAGGGGAGATGGAGATGAAGAGCTTAATACATACAGGGTTTCATTTTGGGGAGATGAAAATGTTCTAGAATTAGATAGCAATGATGGTTGCACAACATTTTGAAACCACTGAACTGTACCCTTTAAAATGGTAAATTTTATAATATGTGAATTTTATCTGAAAGGGCGAAAAGGAATGAGGAGGTCTTTCATACTTTGCTGTACTAGATTTTAGCTAGCATTTGGGACTCTATCATGGTCATGGTTACAAGCAATTTGATGTAATTGGAGAAGCACTTTATATGCTGGGTTCTTTGCTCAGAATGGTGGGAGGACAATACAAATAGGACGTGGGCTCTGTCCGTAAGGTGTTTGCACCCTATTGGAAGAGACAGACCCATAGTTCACTACCTAGGTACACAAGCCAGAAGGTAATAAGTGCACTGCGGAGAGAGATGGTTCCACTGGAGTGTGCGAAGGGCAGTTTCTTTGGACTGGAGGGACCTGGGAAGGCTTTGCAGAAGAGGAGATATTCCTTCTGCTTTTTAAGGATGAATAGGAGTTTGACCCTTAAAAAGGTGATGAAGGGCTAGAGGTGTCCTAAGCATTCAAAGGTAGTTATATTAGTGGACGATACGATGTGAGCTGTGGGTTCTCTCTCCTAGAGCTCAGTCACTGTTTTTTATTGAACCGAATAACTGCGATCCACTTGATCCTTAGTTTTTGTCTCACAGAACATGCCTTCAGTGTAAAAACGGAGGAGCAGAAACATTGTTCTTGATACTCGGTGGGATTTGGCAGGGTCCCCTAGGTTGCTCTACTCTGTCCACATCCTGCCTGTGGTTGTCTGAACACCTGGAACAGATGGGGCACAGAGCTCTGCTCCTACACTCTGTCCCTCCACTCTGGGAAGCCTGCTTTGCTGCAATGACTGGATCTACCCACCTGCCAGACAGACCAGCCCTCATTCCCACTTGAAGAGGCTCCCGCTCCATAGAAGAAGAAACTAGAGGGGGAGGGGGAGACCCGTTCCATTTTCCTGGGGTATCAGATGCGCTTCCTTTGGCAGTTGGCTCTATTGGGTGTCTACTTGTAGAGTGAAACCCACTGTCGTGATTGGGGTGGGGGGACGAGGGTTCCTGCAGGAGTTTGGCACTTAGTGAATTGTTTAGCAAACAGTGCTGAGCAGAAAACATTCCAGAAGGAAAGACAGATTTTCAGTAATGGAGCCTGGAGCCTCCTAACGCCACCCAGAGGAAGAGTTAGCAGTGGTCCTCCCTTGTGTATGCACGCTGACATTTGCTCCCTGATGCACCGAGCATTACCCTGTTTTATTGTGTTTACTATTGGAAGTCTTCAGAGCAAACATGAGCATCCTGCACAGTGGATCCAATCTTAGGCAGACTTTTCCTTAAAGCCAGAGCTAATCGCCCTGCCACATAGAGCCAGTGTGATGAACGAGTCAGTGTTCCCATGATGCATATGCTCATGGGAGAATCCAGAGATATCTGGGCTCAGGCAGCTCGACCCAGGTTAGAATACTGTGCTACCCAGGGGTGAATTTGAGCACATGACACCACTGTATTTCCCTGAGACTGTGCCTCCAGCCCTATGACCCTTGAATAGAGAGAAGACCAGAAGAATGAAAAATATGCGCCCTAGAACACCAGACAAAAAAAGATGTACATTTAACCCTGACTTCTCCTTGAACCCATTGATAATTGTTTTCAAACGCAAGAAAACTCAACTCTTATTCTACATCTCTAGTGTCTGAGAGATAAATGCTCTGACAGTGTAGACAAGGACCAGATGTGCACTGGATGGGTCAGTCTGTACTGGGAAGGGGTGAGGAGGGCGGAGGGGGAGGGAGTCTGACTGTCATTACTTGGAAGGGTCAAGGGGTTGGTGACAGTGGCAAGAAACAGATTTTTCCAGCTGCTTTCAGGCTGAGATTTGTACTGCATAATCTGAATGCTTTTATCTGTTTCTGAAAATAGACAGGAATTTTTTCCACGGGCTGCTCCAATCTGCTGTGGAGTCTTGAGGGAGGATTGCAGTAAGATAGTTGTGTGCAGTCTAGTGTGCTCCTTTTTGTGACCCTCTGCACAAGCCCTTCCCCATACTGGCTCTGTGGAGCCGCATTATCTTAACACCTTTTCAAGTAGGGAGTCAGAAATGCTGGAAACACTCTCCATTCTGAATTTTGAATAGCTCCTTATATGTTGAGCTCTCCTTCCTTCCTTTTGCTTAAAGAGACAGAATTAAAGGTAAGAGAGGTCAGAAACACCTGCTCATGTAGAATGGTTGAGTCTGGATGGAGTAACATACAGCATGTAAGAGACAAATGACACCAAAAAAAGAAAATGACTTGATCACAACATACAGTTTGTGGTTGTTAACAATTTCACAAATCATTCTTCATCATTGTCCTGCATAGAGACTACAAAGAAGCATCACAAATTATCTACAGAGACCTTCTGGAAGGTTAACTCTGGATTAAATCAGACTCCCTCGCTCAGCAGCTGGTCCCCCTCTTCTAAGATCAAAGGGATCTTCAACCTTCCTAGTGAACTGCTGTCAAGCAAACAGCAGGAGGATCTCTAATATTACTTACATAGCATTTTCTTTATCCAATTATGTATTGGTTTCTTCTTGCTACAGGCCTCTCTTAAAAATATGGAAAGCAAGACACAGAAAGAAAACAATCTGAAGGATCATGTCAAGTCATAGGGGGCCTGGGACTAAGACAAGGCCTTTTATTCCATGGATGATACATTTCAATGACTTCTGTACTTACTCCAGTAATCCTCTGCAGTTACCACTCATCCACCCACTGGGAGTAAGAAGTCACTTGTGCTGAGTGTGGAGTAAATCTTACCAGCTTTGCTTTTCAATCTAGAGTTTCTTGGGCTTATAAGAAACCAAGTCAAGCCTTCGAGGCTAGTAAGTGTGAGAGCTTATTTGCAAGGTTCCTCTGAACTACACCTGGATAGAAGCAAGAGAGGAGTGCCAGGTTGTTCTGGAATGCTGCCAGCATCCTGCATCTCTGTAGTTATCTCTGTTGTCTCTGTAGTTCCTTCTGGCCAAAGAGCTCTATGATTACCTCAGGTACCAGTGAGGAGGAGAAAGAGCAGAATTACGAGCTTACATAATCACCCACCTCGGCCATCATCCTTCTCTGAGAATGCTCTCATTGAAGGCTGTGCCTACAACTATGATTTGTGAGTCATTTTCTTTATGATGTAGTCCCTTCAGCTCCAGACCTCCATTGGCACCCAGTGGAAAATTTCCAGCCCTCCCACTTGTCCATGCATAGTACTATGGTGTCATGAAGACTGTTGGAGTCTTTGGGAAGGTGAGCTTTATCAGTGGTGTGTATAATGCTCTGTTTGTCCCCAGCTGTCGAACACCTGATCATCAAACAGAAGAATGGAAAGGTGTGGAGGTAAGAGGAGAAAGGACAGAGGTATAAGAGGGAGAGAGACCAGAAAGCAAGGAACTGAAAACAACATAATCAAGAGGCAGATAATTGCTTTTGAAAGTAATAGAGCATGCTAAAGAGAAAGGGAATTTTAGCAGAGAGAATGGAACATATACTAGTGTCTTTGCTTATCACACCCCAGCCTTGTGAGAACAGGAACGAAGAATTGGAGTCCTCCCGGAGACCTTCAAGCACCACCCAACACAGAATTTCAAAGGAAAGAGGGGCAGGAAGGCGGTTGGCGTCAGGTGTGTGGAAAAAAGTGGGCTGGCATCTGACTCATCGTGCTTGATTGCAAGCTCCAGCACACGCAGAAGCTTGCAGATGACATCATTTGGTTGTGACTCGTCCCAGACTGATTCGGTGGCATATCGGGCCAGGTACTTACCAACATTACTCCTTACTTTTCCCAGCATGGCTCAAGGCAGGCAGAGGCGCATCTGTTTTACAACAGTGTGTAATGTCCTAGAAAGGAAAAATGAAGGACAGATAAAGGACAGACTTTAATAAAGAATGCTTAATATAAGAAAAACAAACAAACAGGTATTGTTCTCCTTGGTCCTTTCAAAGAATATGGTGCAGCAGAAAGTATGTGAGATTTAGCATTGGAAATACGTATTCTTAAGCCTACCTGCAGTGACCTTGAGCAATTCATCTAATATCTTTGATCTTTAGTTTTTTTTTTTTTTTTCATCTGTACAAGGAGAAAAATAAACCTACCGTACAGGATTGTTGTAAAGGTAAGATGTGTACAGTCCCTGGCATTTGACAGGAGATTGATAATTGCTAATCATTATCATGCTGCTTTCTGTTACTTTCGGTCAGCACGTGAGAACTAACTTCCCCAAGGCCATTTCTCTGGGAGCCCCACCTTTCTCATGAGGAGTACTTTGGAAAGGGGCTTCAAGACCCGTTGGTCTGAGCCCTTTTTGGTCCAGAGAGGTGGGCGGTTGATCTGAGGACACAATGGACATAACTGGTTTCAGAGCTGGGAGCAGGGCACCTGAGTTCTCAGGCAATGCTGCCTCTTCTGTGCAGTGAACCTCATGGTCCTCAGGTAATCAAGCGCATTTCTTTGTGAGGTTTCTGACCCAGAGTCCTTATCTGTGGTAACTACTCAGAAGAAGGAGGTGAAAATGAATGAACCAGAAATCTCCTCCTTTGCTCTTCCCCATCTCCCCACAACCCAAGGTTGTGGTACAAAACATCTAAACCTTCCATCTCATGGGTGGTAGCTGGGGCAGCAGAAGGACTTCTGCTTACCGACAGGCCGGAGGCTCCATCAAGCTTCCCAGGAGCTTTTCCTATTTTCCTGGGAGAAGGCAGACATGCTGCCTGGAGTGCTCCATCCAGTCTCTGTGGCTTGGGAGAATTCATCCAATAGTGGTACATGACGCCATTTCAACCTTCCTCACCCATACAGAGTTTTAAATTTGGCCAGATCCTCATGGACAGTTAAGCTTAATAATAGAAAGTGAGTCAACTCTGCAGCCCTTAAAGATCTATGAAGTGTAAACGACATCTCCATAGACCTTGAGGCACATCCAGGAGGCCTTGTGGAAAGAAAGAAGAGTCGTGCTCATCCTGGGCCGCAGTTCCCTCAGGTTGGTTAGGGTCAAGCTAGGTATGAGAGAAATAATCCCAGAGGGAGAAGTCAGGAAAGCGGAGGAAGGATTTCCACCTGGGATCACACTGAGCCCAAATCCGTCCAAGGTAACTTCAGCCTCAGCCTCTCTTTCCTTCAGCTGGTGAAGACAGGCAGACTGCATGGTCTGAAGGGAAATCTCTTCTTTGTCTCTTGCAAAAAGGAGTGATTTTTCCATTACAAGAAGGACTTTTCTCTGGGAAAATGGGGGTGTAGATACTGACTGGGGCTGGGTAATTTCCAGAGGCTGCTCGAAGTTGGCAGGCAGGCATGGAGCCGTCTTGCTGACCAGATTCTTCAGGACAGGGACAGCAAAGCCCCAGTGTTCCAGACTACCTGCTGGTCTAGGACTAGGCTGCTTGTCCTCCCAGGAGATTATGCACGTCGGAAAGCACAGGTCAGCCCGGCAGGAGTGGCAAGTCCCTTTCCAGATCAAGGGACCATTTCAATTGCAGACAGAGGGATTGCTTATCTTCTCCCCAGACAATTGCCTGGGTGATCACTTCCCTGCCCAGTTTCCCTCTTTATGCCCATTTTAGTGGCCAGGTTTGAGGTCTGCAGGATGGGAGGAAGGCTGCTGGCCTGCCCCTCCCTGTTTGTCTCCTACACACACACACACACACACACACACACACACACACACACACACACACAGTTTCCACTCTTGACTGACTATCAGCCCAGCCTCATTTCCTTCCACGACAGGGCCTTTGGAACTCACCTCCGAGCTGGTGTTTCTCTAAAAATAACTGTGTCCGATGTGATGAATGGGAAGGCATTCGCTCTCCTTTTCCTGCCTCAGCCTGAATCATGTTGGGAAGTGACATTCTGTTAACACAAGCACTTTTGTTTCCTCCTGTGCTCTTTCACCATCTGGTGGGGGCCCTGGCCAGGACTGGTTTTCAATTTTTAAAGCCTCCCTGGGGGTCCATCCAACACCCCCAGCCAGTGACATTAAGGAAAGCCACAGGAGAAGAGAAGTGAACAGAAGCATCCTGTCTCTCCAGGGGCTAAGAAGGACGTGCTGGGGCACAGGCTGTATGCGGACCCCCTCACCAGAGCTGACTAGATACCCAGGCCAGAAGTGTCCCTGAGGCCAGCAACCCGGCTCTCTCAGCACCTGGCTCTGGGAAACCACGTAATGAACTGTTGCAGAATGGAACATAAAAGAGTACCAGGTGTAACTTAATGGCTCTCTGCTTCCATCTGAGAGTGGCTCTGATTCTGCCCGGAGTCAGGTGTGTGGCAGAGCCAGCCTCTCAGCTGGGCAGGGGAGCAGTTTGGGAAACATTTACCATCTTCCCATATCATAGGCAGTTTGACTTCCCTTGACCTTGTTCTGAGTTTGTTCCAAGTTCTTTGTGATCCAGGACAATGATCCCCTTCTCTTTGCATCACTCTAATCCCAGAGTCTGGTGTCTGGCTCACAGTGGGGTGTTTTGAGTGTTCTGTTTGGGTTCGAACAGAAATAAATAGCACCTCGAAGGGCTCAGCAGGAGAACTAGCGTCCTTGGCCTTTTAAAGAACAAAGGAGGTGGATGGAGTCTTTGGGATCTAGACAGTGGGGCAAAGCCTGTCCACCACCCTTGAGAAAGTCCTGTCTTGGAGTTCATTCATCCTCCAGCCTGGTTTCTATTCCAGCTCACAGGCTGCTAGAGGGCTGCTGATTCCTGACAGGCCAGCTCTTCCTGAGAAGCCCTCTTCTTGCTAAGGATTTCCTGCTTGGATTTGTATGGGGTCTTGGTTTAAAGAAATCTCTTAAAAATGATCGTTCTGACCCTATCTTGAACAGATCCTCTTAACCTTTAACTTGTTCTTAAAGCAAATGACAGATGCTTTTGGCTTAAGTGGTAAACCTATAAATAGTTCTGAGAGTTTCATCAGTTAATGGGGGCAAAATGTGGCCAGCACCTACCCATGATTATCACTTTCCTCGGTGTGTCTATAAATATGCAGGGATGCTGGAGACAGCTCCTAATGCTGCACGCATGCTACATTACCCAACTTCCCTGCACATGCCTGTTCTCAGACTCCAATCCCGCACATGCCTGCCCTACGAGAAGATGGAAAACGTGGGTTTGAGACCAAAAGTCTACACTCCTGAGGAGCTCAGGAGGGGATATGTGGCTGGCAGTGAATGATGGCCACAGATAAGCCCATAATAGCCAGCTGTGGCTGAGCTCGATCCTGAGCCTAAGGCCCTGGATGTATGACAGCTGAGGAAGACACATATTCATTCACATCAGGAGGAGGTGAAGATGAGAGACTATGTTGGAAGATAGAGAGGTTTTCCTGTACATGCTCAGGTCTCAAAGGTGGGTGTACAGATAAACATGGCTCCGGTGACTTCACCCTTCGGGTGCCAGAAATTGCAGAGAAGGGGAAGGAGTTAGAGCTCGAGCAGGAGACACTGGCTCCAGGAGGCTCACTCTTGTGACCTCAGCTATCTTTCCCAGCCAAGAAGGACCTGAGGCTGGTCTCTAACTCTGTGGTGCTAACACATTTCAGTATTTGTTGGAGGAATCAGTCAGTAGGAAGATGTTGAACAGCCGCTATGGCTTACTAAGTTCATGGTGACAGGGCTTAAATTGTTTGTAAAATGGTGGTTTCTTCCTGTCCTTTTAATTTCTCCATAACTACTTCTAAAAGGTCAACAGTAATAAGAGGGCCTCTTTTTTAGTAATTAGGTTTTCCCTTAAATTCCACATAGTGCTCCTTATTACACCTTTCACCTTTGTTTTTCCCTTCCACCCTTTCTTCCTCTCCCAATCATGCTGAGCCATGCCTTTTTCTCTTGACAAATCCAGCTACTAAGTGGATACCCTTCTTTTTGGGTTCTCTGGAATTCAGAAAGTCTCTGGGCCACAGGAGCAGTTTACTTCATGAGTCTCCCCTTCACAGATATTTCTTCACAGTGCTGTGATTTGAATGTGTCTTAAAAAGTTCATGTATTAGGAACTTAATCTCTGAAGTCATCTGTTGATGGTACTTGGAGGTGATGTCTTAGGGGCATGAGTGTTACTTGAGGTTATGGAAGTAGGATTTCCATGGTGGCGTTAGTGGTTTCATTAAAGAAAAAGAGAGATCTGAATCTGCGAGCTCCCTTCCCTTCCCATGTGATGCCTTCTGCCTTATCATGACGTGGTGATATGGCACCCCTCACCAAGTGTCAGCAATTTATACTGCACTTCACAGCCTCCAGAACTGTCAGAAGTAAATCTGTTCTTCTTTGCAATTTCCCAGTCTCAGGTGTTTTGTTTGTTTTAGTCACTTTCCCATCACTGAGATACAATACTCAACACCGGCATCTTAAAGAAGGAGAAGTTTATTTTGGCTTACGGTTCCTTAGGTTTCAGTCCATGGACAGCTGGCTCCAAACTCTGTGGTGTGTCTGATACCACAGAAGCCACATGGTGGCTGAGCCAGGTGCAGGAAAGCAGCTCACAGCATGGCAGCCAGGAGGCAGAGCGAAGGGAGAAGCCAGGTCGTACCCTAACAAGAGCCCACCTCCGACTATGCCTCACTTCCTAACAGTAAGTCTGCAGGAGGGCCCTCCAAATTCAATCATCTTCCAAAACAAAACTCTGTTTTATATCTAAATCATGCACACCATTACAGCAGTAAACAACAGACCAAGATAAGAGGTACGGCCTAGTTTTGGGCTTGTCTTTTCCCAAGTAAGTTTCCTTGAAGATCTTGGTGCCCTTAACCTGCTTTCTGATTTCCTTGGTGGTTCCCTGAAGGCCTTTCTTGAATCAACTCATGCTCCATTTGTGCTTGCCAATATTTCTTGTTTTGACTCATGATACTATATCTTTAACTTGTTGGTCTTGGCCCTTCTCCAAGATTTGCATTTTCTGTGGTTACTCAAGCTCTCACACTGACCACCAGGAACAATATGAGAGTGTGGCACCATGGAAAAAGAGATCAAGAAAACTAACTCCTCCTCCCAACTGAGAAAGAGTTACCCTGTGGTCTCTAGGAGGCTGGAAAGACTTACCCGCTACAGGCAAAAATAGCTTGAGGCCATAGTGGATGTTTCCAGAGTGGATCCAAAGACCATCTTGGGATATTTGTGCGATGAGCGGAAATTTTCAGCACTGATCAATGCCTTTCATATACACGAAGCACTTGCTTCGTCCAACTATTCTCTATTTGTGAAGTCTCCCTCTTGCTATGCATGTCACTTCCTTGCTGAGGGTTAACCGTTCAGGAAAGGGTAACTGTTTTGATCTGTATGTGAAAAAGCAGGCGAAGTCACTCTAGCAGGCTGCTGGTCTGCTAGCTCTCTCCTTTTTTCTCTGTTTTTAGATGACATCCGAACAGTCCTGATCTGATAGGTGCTAGAGAGTAACTATTCTAAAATTAAAGAGCAAAGATATCTTTTTCAAAGAAATTTTTGAAGACCTCGAACCTTGTAACTTAACCTTTTCATCAGATGGTAGACTTCTAGGCAAGCTAGTTTTGTTGCTATAAAGACAAATGAGAGACTAAGTAGGGCTGTGAATACCTCCTGAGGCTATGGATGGTGGCTTGACAAGTCAGTTATTCCAGGACATAGCTCGGTTTCTTGCCAGGCCTTCCACTGTAAGCTCAGCCAGGGAGAAACCCAAGGAGGATGGGTGACCCCAGCATGGGTCCTCAGCTTCCCAGCAAGGAAGCTTCCTACATCTGGTGGATGTGTACAGTTAATAATGCTTTTGGGGATGATGGTGTGGTCTTACGGAAAAAGGAGACTTGGTCCGGGATAATGTCTGGTAAACTCTGACATTCTACCCTCAAGGGGTCCTACACTCACACTGAGCCACCAACAGCTGCGTGATCATATTACAGAATCTTCCGCAAGAGCCAGCTTGTCATGGAATCCATCCTTAATTCCAGTTTTTCTCAAACAAAAGGAAGCCTGAAGTAGGAAGAGCTAGAATCAGCTATAAGGAAGTAAAGTGTATGTTGCCAAGGCTGGAAGCATCTTTTAAACATTTTGGCCCAATCCTCCTCATTTTATACATTGGGGAAAAAACAAAAAATAGATTCAAGAAGATGAGAGAGTTTCCCAAGGTAACCAGTGGTAGAACTGGGAACAGAGGCTGGGATTCTCAAACCCTAGAACAGGAGGACCAGCGTGCCCACCTGCCTCTTAGAGTTGTACAGTCCTCCCTGGCTGTGTTTGTACAGAATCCCTGAGGGTGAAGTTCTAAGCCAGACGGGTGGTGATGAAGTCTTGCCAGTGAAATAAATGAAGCCATGCTGAAGGAGTCTGCCAGGAGGAGAACTCTTACTGTTGCAGAGAGGAAATGAAGTGATAATGGAGGACAGATTCCAGCTCAGACAAGATAAAGCACATTACCTGGGTCCGTGCGGTAGGTAAGAATCTGTGTCAGTCAAGTTTTTCCATGGGACCTGTCTTAGTTTCCCCTCACTATGACAAAATACTCAACAGCCACAACTTAAAGGATGGGACTTTCACGCTGTGCTCCCAGTGACTACTTGCAACTAGGCCCAACCTTGTAACAGTAGGTCAGCTATAAACTCATCTGCGGACCAATCTACCGATGAGCACAGCACCTGGACTCTCCCATCACCTTCCAAACCCATGATATTCTGGGGGGACATTTTAGATCTGAACCATAACTGAAAAGAGGAAATCTTTAGTCATTCAACAGAAATCATAAGCATCTGCTTAGCACAAGACATTGGGCTATTGTGCTGGTGGTACAGGAGATCAAGAGGATGGCCTGGGGCAGGGTGGCCATTCTCCAAGCCAGGCTAGTGCTTGTCAGTGATAGTATTTTTATAGATACGCACAAGTGCATGTGTATCAAGCAATGGTGTGTTTTGTAAAGCGAGGCTTATTCTCTTCATCCTGAGATAATGTCATCATGTCCTGTCTTTTTGGGCTGAGGTTAACATAATGTTCTCAATTTTTAATAATATCCTCTCAATAAAAGGTTGGCAATACACTTAGTGTTCTCTGGAGTGCTTTGAAACTGTATTACATGATGAAATTCAAAAGTCTGGTAACCATAGATGTGGTTGAAAGCATTTGAGCTTTTGGGACAGAGAAGCATAGTTTCAAATCTGGACTGTCATTTATTAGGTATGTGACCTTAAGGCAGCTTCTCTGCATTCAAAGTTCAACTTTCCTCTCTATAATACAAACTTTTCTGAGGAGAGTGAGGACTTTCTGTGGAAACACACACCTGTGGGAGCCCTCACAGTTGGTACTCTTCTGTCTTGTAGACACATTCCCCGTGTTTGCCCATCCATACATATGTCCTTCCTACGAGGTGCTATGTGAGTCACGGGGGACCTCTGGTAGCATTCATTCTCAAGGAGCAAAAAGTGCTACTAGTGAGAAAGTCTACCACCCCAGAAATCATGAGAGAGATATAGGGAACCTAGCATATCTTTCTTTTTCCTCAGAACAGTTTCTTTGGTGTGGTAATGGTGACAGAAATTTTCAGATATTGCTTCCCACAGTTCACGTTATATTGTTTTTCCATGGCTGGTTTCTGTTTATACTAAGACTCCCTCAAAGCTCATAAAATTCCCTTTAAAACCTCATAAAATTTCACCTGTGGATGTTTATTGCCCACAGGATGTGAGCTATGTCCACTTGGGTTTGATAGATTTACCATTATTAAACTTGGTCTTCCATTTCCCACCAACCTGACGAAGATGGCTGCCTCCTGATTTGGCTCAGTGGGCAATCCTCTTGTCTCCCAGTGAAGAAATATTTTGGCACCTAAGAATTGAGCTCAACTAGTGGGCAAAGATTCTTCTCTCCAGCCTCCTGAGGTTGGGGAGTTTGATCCAGCTCTGGGCCATGGATGTGCTCTGTAAAGCTTACTCCAGCCTCTTAGGCTCCTCAGGGATGTTATTCCCAGGAATTAAGCCATGCATGTTTGTTGATCTGCACAACCAGAGGCATTCAAGACACCATAGGAATGTTAGATATTCTTGCTAACGTCAAGAACAGCTTTCAAGTGCACAAAACAACCCAAGTTTACCCCACATTCGTCTCACTAGAATATTGACTCATTGATTTTAGTCTTATATTGATAATCCTACAAATATTTGCAGAAATACAGTACATGTCTCATTTAATCTCCTCTTTTCAAAGCTAGACACCACCAAATCATAAATCTGACTTTAAGAACCTTGTTTCAAAGTCCTTACACTCATGGTTGTTCCCCTTTGGTGTCCCCATTGGATGTGTGTTTGAGACACAGTGGAGTCAAGGAGAATCTTGAGGGGGGATCTCAGGCTGATTAACTTAAGATCCTTGTTACAAGATGAAGAATGGACCTGCATATACAGAGGTACTTCAGAAGTAGCTAGCAAGTGCCCAAGTTCACAGTAAGTTCAGGTAAGTTCAAACCAGCCAAGCGAAGGCCAGCTCTGAGAAGTCTAAACAGGTAGACGGAGCGCCTTGGTCAGAGAATCTTGAGCAACTTAGGGGTTTAGGTGGCAAAGTGAAAAGCAAGGAAAAAGTTAGGGATGCAGATTGGGAGGATGTGGAAAGAGGAAGGAGACACCTGCACCTAGAGATGAATCAACTGTGTAGCTCAGCAAAGAACCTGCAGGAAGAATCAAGGTAAATAACTGTTATTGAACTTTAAGTTTTAACAGAAAATGTGCCCAATACTGTAGTCATCTCCCTTGTCTGTATTATCTGGATTTCCTTGCTCAAAAGTGTAGAATTCAACTCACACATACTTAAGCACAGAGAAAACTTTTTGGTTTATACATCTCTAATATACTAAAACTGAAAGTAGCTCCTGCTTCAGGAGCTGTTGGACCCAGGAGATCTTCTCTCAGCTCCAAGCGAAGGTGGTTTCAGGCACATATTTCCAAGTGGTAGCTTCCAGTGGCTTTTATTTGCTTCTTACAGCTTCAAATTCCACTGAAAATAAGCCTGTTTCCTAAGGATTAGATCATGTGCACATGTCTGGAGCTCAGAGGTAGAGGTCTGACCACGTGAGGCAGAGAGCTGGAGGCGGTTTCCCAGAGAGAAATGGGTGGATCCCTGTGAGGCACAGATGGTAGAGATCTACACTCAGATTAGTTGCGGAGACAGCACCTCAGATGGGTCAGCGGAAAGAGCTGAAAGAGGCCGTGAGTCAAGCATGTCTGCCAGCTGAAAAGCTTCCACTGTGTCAAAACCCTGCCCAGACCTTCAGACGATGGCACAACCAGCCGATGGGCAAAGGACGCCCATTGGTACATGAAAGCTCCAGCTGGGGTTGCCAGTGTTCTTCTGCAGCCTTGTTACTCCTGCAGGACACTCAGGCAAAGTCCTCCCAACTCTGCACACACTCGTCCTCAAAGCGCTCTGTCCCCGTCATTTCTCAGCTACGGTATTGTGTATGCAGGACTTTGCTATAGTTGTCTTGCTTTCCAACATCAGGAGACACTTTGCAGGGTGGAGAAAGAACATTTAAGGTGGTCTTGCTTCTCTTCCTCTCTCTTTTCCTCTGGAAATAATCATAGCAAAGCCTCATCATAATTTTAAGAGGCAAGGCTCGGCTCAGCTTGGTAAGCCCGGGTCTGACTTGAACAAAATGCCAGCTCAGAACTCCATACAGCCTGGTGACAGCTGAGTTGTTTATCTTCCTCTGAGCTTCCTCTCTGCTTTCACTCCCGCAGGCCTTTGGAGGGAGAGACACCCCTCAAAGCAGACCTTTCTGAGGGGTCAGGGTGACTGCCTCTGCCCTCCCCTCCGGATTTCTGCTTTCTTCTTTTCAGATAAGAGGAATCTGTCCTTTCCTGTCTTGTCCTTCAACTGTTCTACTCATCTAGCTGGAAACCTCTCTGACAAAGTAAAGACAGAGGTGACAAATCATATACGGGTCACATCCCTGTCTCTCCTCCTCCTCTTGGCTACCCTTAGGCTAGAGAGTCTGGAAAACGTCAGTGATTCAGAAAGTGAGCTGAACGGGTTCTTCGTGCTTCGTATTTGGTGCCAGGGAGCAGGGCAGAGGCTGATGCAAGAATTGCACAGAGCAAGAATTGAGTTTAGAAAAAAAAAAAAGAACCCAACCATAGCTAAGGACTTCCACCCTGCAGTATTCAGGCAAAGGGCTCAACAGACCCTCACAAGCACACAGATTCCTCACTGCCGGAGGCCGGGGAGAGAGGGCTCTGCCAGCAGAATGCATCCAGCCAGAGCTTACCAGAGTCCCCCTCTGTTCCTGGGCCTGTTCCTGTTCCGCACCGTTGAAAAGGGACTAACTGCCTTGGGCAATTTGAACACTCGGGCTGAGGTTCTCAGCAGAATCTTGAGGCATGGACAAATGTCACTTGGTGACAAATAGGCAGCTATGGAAAAAAGGCCTTCATGGGACAGTAATGTGCACCGTAGGGTTCTGTAGCATGTTCATTAGGTGGTACGTGTCCACTGAGGACAGCAGCTCTGCACACATCCCTGGACTCTCAGCCCTAGTCAATGGAGAGGACTCACTGGTCATGGCTTCGTGAATCTCCCCAGAGCCTCTGTCCCGGTCCTGTTCAACCCCAGTCCTTGGATCTTCTCTAGGACACTGCTTGATCCCACAGAAGGCCCTTCTCTGCTTTCCCTGGGGGCAAGGGAAAAGTGGGGTGGTCTGGTCTTCTCACATGCTTTTCCCAGTCTGTGTAGAAAATACAGTGTCTTGTTGCTTTCAGGGCTACCCTATTGTGATTGATCAGAGATCTTTCTTCTCTCAGCAGAACCCTCCTTATATAAATAAAACAATTGCTCTGTGAAAATTTCAGTTCATAATTTTTTGAGGACTCCCTATGTAGTCCATGCAGTTCTTGATCTTACAGTGATCCTCCTACCTCAGCCTCCCCAGTGCTGGGATTACTGGTGTGTACCACCATGCCTGGCAACTTTGCAAAAACTTTGAACTTGGTAGTGAAAACAAATGAACACTGACTTTTCCCTGTTATATTCCTGTTTGAAGAATCCTAATTCTCCCCTCAAATGGTAGATATCATGAAGAGAATAAGACTAAGGATTTATTATTTAAAAAAAAAAACAGCTATGGTGGCACATCTCTGTAATCACTCAGGATACTGAGGAAGGAGCATCACAAGTTTGAGGGCACCCTGGGCAATTTAATGAGATCCTGCTTTAAAATAAGGACTGGGGATATGGCTCAGCATCAGAGGGCTTGCCTAGCATGGGCGAGGACTCTGGATTCAATCCCTGGTACTGAATTTAAAAAATAAAATAAAATAAAAAGAAGGAAGGAAAGAAGGCAGGCACAAAGACTGATTTTTAGATACTAATTACATTTAATTTTTATTTATTCTTTGGGGCCAAGTAATACAGTAATAGGAAAACGACCTCCACAAAAAACCTTTGTTTTTTTTATACAGAAATTTTATTGAGATATTTTTCACATAACCCTACAATTCAACCATTTAAAGCGTAAGATTCAATGTAGTTTTAAGTCATACTTGTATGGAGTTGTTGCAGTATTTCATTACGAGCAGTGCTTTTGGAAAGTAGACACTGAGGCGTGTGTTTAATTCTACACAAGGTCCAATTCAACGTGCTAAACTGCCTGATATAAAATTCAGCCCAGGAGTGTGCGTAAAACAGCAGCTCCACATCTCCACTCTGGCTTCGGGGAAAGGGAGTTTACCCCAGTCTTGGACAGAGATTTTTTTAATGCAATTTTCCTTGTAAGGTTTATCCCACAGAGAATATTTTCCCCATTTTTCAGATGAAATAACTGAGGTTCAGTCACCCAGCTAGCCAGTGGTACAGCTGCAGATTTTTATGTAAGTCTGCACGAATTTAAGGCCAGTTTTTCCGAAGCTTTCTCCTACCTAGACTGTCCCTGGGGCCACATGAGAATTGTCCAGAGAGGTTTCTCTACTTGGAAGCCTGGATTATGAACTTCTGTATCATTCTGAGAGGCACATGGGAGAAAGTCTTGTTAGACTGGGGTTTCTAGACTATAGTTTGAAGTTACTGGTTCGTCTGTGACAAACAGAAGATGAGAGCCCAACTTGCAACATGAACTGTCTGCCTAAACAGCAGTGGCATGGCCTGTGTCATCAGAGCCAGCCTCCAGAGCCAGCCTGGCTCTGTCTCAGTTCTGAGGACCTAGCAGTCCAGGCAGAGAGACAGACTCTGAGCGTTTGACCCTAGAGCATTCTCATCCTGCCCAGGTCACAGCAGGGCAGGCGGTTTGCTTACACAGAGGCCAGTTAACACTGTGTCCTCAACTTCTCCACCTTTGCCTGGCCCTCTGAAACCCATTTGTGTATTTTCTTATGCCTTACTACACACTTCTTCTAGGGACTTCATTTGTTTGTTTCTGTTCTAATAAAGCCCTTCTGGCAGAGGTTTCAAAGATCAACAGAACCTAGCGTTGGTGACTAGATGGTTTGGTAACTCGATGGGAAGGAGTCGCATTAACCATTGGTGGGAATCTAAAGTGGTGTTCCGCATGGGAAATAGCTGTGAAAAGCTTATAGGCAAATACATAGAGGCAGCAGTTTCAGTTCATGAAATCAGTACTATAGCGATTCTTGCACAATTGTGCAAAGATATATGTTCAGGGTTGTTTTTTAGAGCTTTATTTGTAGTTGTGAATATTTAGAAACAATGGAAACATCTATCAAGCAGGGACTGACAATGTAAACTGGTATATTATATAAGGATACAGGGCATTGTATCTATTTTCATGGAGATATCAAAGATAGTTGGTTTTTAAAAACAGGGTCTTACTATATACATCATGCTGGCCTTGAAGTCACTATATATCCCAGGCTGGTCTCATACTCACGGTGATCCTCTCACCTCAGCCTCCTGAATGCCGGGATTATAGAAGTGTACCATTACACACAGCCTCAAAGATAATTTATATGTAAATGCTTGAAAGTCATATGCACATTACAATAATCAATATCTATTAGCAACTTACCGTGTGTCAGACACTGGTGTCTTCGTTCACTGTCTCAAAGCAACCAATGGATATTATTATTGTTCCCACCGTCACATTAGGCTTTATACCATTTTACAAATCTTGTTCCAGTTCCACACCCAAAAGGCTCCCAAACCAAGATGGGAACCTAGATCTGTCTTACTCCTCAGCTTCCCAGTGTAATCGCAGTTTTGTAGAAAAGATGAGGCGCTATATATATGTAGGCATGAAGGTAAACACAAGTGGTTTGCAAAATGCCGGCTTGGTGTGTTAGTTAGGGTTCACTAGAGGAACATATTTAATATAAAATGCATGCATAAATGTGATATACAAAGAATTTACTAAGTAAACAGTGGCCTGCAAGATCAGGGGTGGAAGAATACAAAGCGGCTGGTTGTCTTCTGGGGAGCTGGAGGATCCAGTCAAAGGCTGAAGGCTGCAGCTCGCCGCAAAGTCTGGGGTGAGTCCTGAATGATCTGCACTGGAAGCCTGAAGGAACTGGAGTCAAATCTGCAAAGGCAATGGCAAAGACCAAAACTCCCCTGAGGAAGCGAAGGAGAAGACTTCCTCTTTCTTTCCCTTTTTAAATTCCATCCAGGCTGCAAGCCTATTGGTTGGTGCCACCCACGTGTGGGGGTGGGTCTTCCCTCCTCAGTTTATGGTTTACATGTCAGTCATCTGTGGACACACCCACAACTGCGCTCCACTAGTCTGCTAGGCATTTCTTAATCCGTGAAAGCTGACGTCACAATCCACTGTCCTGCTTAGTGAATTGATCTTTATCTTTGTACACTCTTCTTCTCCTTCCATTTTAAGCAGAGTTAATCACCGCTTTTTGGATGCTTCTGAGCTGCCTGTGAATACCCCAAACACCCATCCCTAACCTCTGCCTTAGACATTAGCTTATAAATTAGTTTGTCATCTCTGTTACTATGCTCTTTTCTTATGGGAAAAACCTGGCTTATTCCAGTTCGCAACCCCAGATCCTGGCACAAAATAGTGCTTGAAACTCTAAGGAGATTTCAGTCAGGCTGAAAGTCAGGATGTCAGGTAGTTGGTGATTATTGCTATTCTGGGGGAAAGGTCCGCAGCTCTAACCAGGGAACTCCGTCTCAATTCCTTTAGGATGGCCGAGAGTTCTGAGACTCAGAAGGAAGCTTTGCCCAGGACCCCCGCAGGTTTGCTGGGAAGCTGGTAAACCCTAAAACTTCAGGATTGTTATAGTTTATATCTTGTTATTTTCTAAGAGCCTCATGCACTGGTAGGTGGGGCTTTTGGAGGGTGATTGGCTTATGAGGACTCATAGCTGATTGGCTGTTAGGAGATGGGGCCCTGGGGGCGTGACCTGGAAGGGTATATCCCAGCTCATGCCTTCACTCTCTGCTTCCTGGCTTCCGCGAAGTGAGCAGTTTCTCCTTCACTATGTCCCTCTGCCATGCTGTCCTGCCTAGAAGACAGCAGTCTATCGATTGAAACTTCTACAAACTGTGAACCAAAATAAACCTCTCCTCTTTTAATTTGTGGGTGTCAGGTATTGAGTCTCAGTGATGAAATAAGTGACTAGGACAAGGGCCCAATGGTGTCATCATATTAATTTTGTACCTGTAATTGTATAACCTTTATATCACAAAGTCCTTTCCATCAGATGCCATAAAGTTCAAACTTCACAAAACCTTACCCACTCCCCATTCAGAACTTCTCACACTTTTTTGGGGGTTTAATCCCAAACAGGACCTTTCTCTCCTAAAGTGATCTTTTCCTAAGTAGCACATTGATTCTGAATGCCCCTCTCATCAATCACCTTAATCATAATGGTCTGTACTTCAAAGCAGTAGCCCCTTGGAAGACAGATGGGATGTATTGCGTCTCCATGGGTGTTCAAATATTTCAGGAACCCCAGAGGGAGAAGCATATTTAACTGTCAGATCTCAAAGGTTGACTGAAATGTCACTGGGGTTTGCAGTGAGCTGGAAATGGCAGCTTCTCTTGTGAGAACCCTGGGGACCTTGCGCCATCAGAAACCTGATAGGCAAACACATTCATTTATGATTAATCAAAACATGGAGAAACAATCTCACTTAATGGGTCATTAAAGAAAGTCATTTAATTACTTAGCGATCACATCTTTCCAAAGCAAATGCTTTGATAGGGGCCCTTGGAAATGGAAACACTGGGAATCATGCCTTTGAACCTGCACTCATCTGAGCAATTAGCCTTTGCAAAAAGAGCAGATCCCAGGGCCGGGGAGAGTTGCTTACTGAGCAGAAGTCCTGTCCACTCACCACAGTTCGGTCACTCCTAGTATGGGCTCTGGAAGGCTGCCTGTATTGAGACTGTGGCTGTCATTTTAAGGAAGTGTCACTCAATGGCCTCTTTTTGCAGTCGCAGACTGTGATCACACAGCCTGGCCCTCAAGGTAGCAGGAGCAACTGCATGGCACCAGTTTAAGAGTAGCTTGTCTTTTACAAATCTTGCACCCCATCCTAGACCATCTCTCAGCCCTACATTGTCTGTTCTTCCAAGATGCTGGCCAGAAGATGAGAGCCAGAGAAAAAAAGGCAGGGCAACAAAGAGAGAGGAAAAGAAAGAACGATAATACAGAGAAGTGAAGGGAAGGGGTGAAAGAAGAGGAGTTAGACCAGAAAAGGGAGACAAAGGCATGAGTAGTGGATCTGAAAAACAAGGGTCTGTGGCAAACACATGGCCATGAAGCAAACTGAAGATTTTGGAAGCCCCTTGGAAGGGACTTGGGTACTTCTTCTACCACAGTGACAAAGCTTTCTTCTTTATCACCTCTGCCTGACCTTCTGCCACCCCCAGGGCAAGCTGGACCTGAAGGACCACAGGCAGAGGCTGCGACATATGATGTTGGTTTCTTCTACCCAATTTGGAAAGACTTATGAAGCAACGTGGGTCTTTCAGGATCATTACGAGATTTTGCAAACCCAAAACAACACTAGGCGAAGTAACAGTTCAACTTGTTCCTAAAATACCACCACTGGGGTAAATGCAGGCCAGCTGTTGAAGAGCTGTCCCACATCAACCCTCAGCGCCAGAGGTGGAGCAGAGCTGTAATTCAGAAAGATAAAGAGGAGCAAGGGACACATGGCGAGAGGAGTGGCAAAGCCCAGAAGAGCAGCAGCTCAGGCACTTGGCTTGGGTATTCTTTGTCTTTCTAGTTTTATTATAAATACACTCATATAAAAATAAGCACCACTGTACCTTTGTATAGCACTTTGTAATTTAAGCAATTTCCATGCATTGTCTCATTCTATCCCTTTGCATTTAAAATCATTTAAAAATTAGCTACATGTTAAACTTATTTATAATTTCCCCCTTCAACCCACATATTTTCCACAAACATTGTCTATCACCTTCTTATAAATGCAGCACAAAAATAAAAAAATTCTTTGCACCATTTTTCTTGTGCCTCTTTCTAAAGCAGCCTTTCCTCCTCTGGCCAGTTCTCTTGACACTGTAATTACAGGTTTTTGCAACTGTGCCGTTCTGTCTACATCTCCAAGATCATAATCTTTTGTTCCCTTTTCAGCTTACCTTTGAAACAAGGTTCGTTCTTTATACTCGTGGCTTGCCTCTTTACCCCCTCCATGAAGGTACCCATCATCACCAAGCTCTTTCAGGACCAGGGGACAATGAGAGACACAGAGATAAAGGGTTGCCTGATAACTTCCTCCTCTTATCCTTCCCCCTGCAGCTGCCTTTGTGCTGCTCATTTTGTGCATCTTGGAGTCTGTTCTTGCTTTACCTCACCGACATCCTTGGGAAAGTTACTTAAGCTCTCCGATTCTCAGCTCTCTCAATGGCAAGATTAGGGTAGCGTAGCAGTGATGTCACAGGCTTAGGAAACACTGAGAGACATTGGTGCAGGGATGTGGCAGAGCCCACACCGTGGCATGGCATGGGTGCCCACAGGTGTCACTTCCCTGACTCACTAAAAATATTTTTCAATAGTTGATTGGATAATTGTTATGCTATGTATATTTTATTACTCTAAAAAATCTTCAGAAATTACAAGAAATTTTTTAATGAAGTAGGAAACCATGGCTTTGTCCTGGGGAATGTCTTACTCTTAAGAACCGTGTTGGGATAACACCTTCAGCCTGGGAGGCACCATTACACACCTTTCCCTTCATCCTGACAAGCACATTTATCAGAGAGTGCAGAAGATTTTATCAGCCCCATTGTCGGAGGCAGAAATGAGTGTCTGGTCCAAGGAGGAAAAGCTGGAATGAAATGTAGGCCCTGTGATCAGTATCTTCTGATGCTGCTCTCCTCTATAGTGACAAAAGTAATTTCCATAGTGGCTGTGCTAATTTACATTCCCACCAGTGGGTCCCTCTCCCTCCCGCATTCTTGACAACATTTATTATTTTTGTGTTCTGATGACAGCCATTCTGACTGGGGTGAGGTGGAATTTTAGTGTAGTTTTTCTTTTTATTTCCCTGATGGCTAAAATTGAATATTTTCAAATACTTACCAATCATTTGTACCTCTTTTGAGAAATGTCTGTCCATTGGTCCATTTATTTATTGAGTTATATAGTTTTTTGATTTTAGGTTATTTGAGTTCGTTATGTCTTCTGGATACTCAATCTCATTGGGAGAGTAGCGGGGAAAGATTTTCTCCCATTCAGTAGGCTGTCTTTTCACTCCAGTGGTTGCTTTTTTGCTGTGCAGAACCTTTCACATTTGCTGTGCTTTCTGTAATTTGCTGTAGTAACTGTTTTCATTTGATTCTTGCTATTCATTCCTGTGCTGCTGGAGTCCTAGCAGGAAGTTCTTGCCTGTACCGGTGACTTCCAGTGTTTTCACTCTGTTCCTTCCAGCAGTTTCAAAGTTTCAGGTCATAAACCTGGGTCTTAAATCCATTTTGAATTGATTGTTGGGCAGAGTAAGAGACAGAGATCTACTTTTAATGCTATAGGAATATCCAGTTTTCTCAGCATCATTTGTTAAAGAGCAGGTCTTTACTCCTATGTATGTTTTTGGCCAGTTATCAAGAATCAAAATGTTGTAGTTGTATAGGTTTGTTTCTGTGCTCTCTATTTCATTTGCCAGTACCATGCTGTTTTTGTTACAAGGACTCCATATTATAATTTGAAATTGGATATTGTGATGCCTCTAGCCTTGATCTATCTGCCAAAATTGCTTTGGCTACTCTGAGAGGTTTTGTTTTGCTTTTGACCAGGTCTTACTATGCAGTTCAGGCTGGTCTTGAACTTACTATGTTGCCCAGGCTGGCCTTAAACTGGTGGCAGTCCTCCTGGCTCAGCCTCCCAAGTGCTGGGATTACAGTCATGTACCACCATGCCCAGGTAGTTTCTTGTTGTTTTAATATGAGTTTTGGGATTTTTTTCTCGGTTCTGTGAAGAGTATCATTGGAGTTATATGATCATTTTTAACAATATTAATTCTGTTGATCCTTGAACACAAAGGATCTTTCCCTCTTCTAGTGTTTTCTTCAGTTTCTTTCTATAGTTTTTATTTTAGAGGTCTCTGCCTCTTTTGTTAGTTTGATTCCTAGTTTTTTAGAAAAGCTATTGTAGAGTTGTTTTCTTCGGTTTTTCTTGGTTAGTTCATTATTGGTGTAGAGAATAGCTACTGTTTTTTAATATTGATTGTATATCCTTCTACTCTGCTAAATTTACCAGATCTCATGGTCTTTTGGTGGAATCTTTAGTGTCCTCTAAGTATGAATCATATCATCTGCAAATAAGGGTAATTGACTTCTTTCTTATTTGTGTCCTTATTTATTTATTTATTTATTTAACCGTCTTTTTGAGACAAGGTTTCACTATGCAGTTCAGGTGGCTTTGAACTCACTTTGTAGCCCAGGCTGGCCTTGAACTCAGTGATTTTTTTTTTTTTAATCTCAGCCTCCCAAGTGCTGGGATTACAGGCATGAGTTACCATACCTGGCTTATTTGTGTCTTTTATTTCTTTCTCTTGCCTAATGTTTCTGGCTAAAAATTTCAAGTATGGTATTGAAAGAGTGGTGAGAATGGGGGCATTCTTGTCTTATTTCTAATTTTGGAGGAAATGTTTTTCATTTTCTCCCATTCAATATGATGTTGCAGCTTAACCACTTTGAAATGTGCAGTGTGCAGGTATGAAGAGTCTTGGTACTGTCACGCAACGAATCTCAGAACATTCTTATCTTGCAAAACGGAATCAAGGGGTTTCCTAAAGGTCCATATTCTCTACAAAGTCAGCCCCTCAGGCATAAATAAGGATTTATTTCCCTTTTGAGATTTTCAACTTCAGCTTCCTCTGGCTAACACAGACCATTGAGCCTTTCCTGGGGAGCCAGCAAAGTCATGTTTTAAAGTCCTATCTAGGAGTGGGCCATGGGCTTTCTCTCTGCCATCTGGAGCCTGTTTTCTCTTCAGGGAGAGAAATCTCCTCTCCCTCACCACTTTGCAGGGATAGGATTAAAATTTGGCTTTCACAGTTACCTTCTTTGCTTTCTTACTATGAGAACAGGAAAAGTAGGAAGGCCATGGAGGAGAGGGTTTGTGTCTGCCTAGATTTTTAATAAGTTCTCTCTCCTCAAAGTTTTGTTTTCCTTCTGTATTTGTTCATTTTCCATTGCTATAAGAAAACATCCCAAGTTGGGTACTTTTAAAGAAAAAAGGATTTATATCAGAGTGGGAGGCTGAAACTTTATGCAGCATGGCATCTGTTCCAGCAAGGGCCCCCATGGCTGCGTCATATCATGGTGGCAGCATGAAAGAAGCAGAGATCACGTGGTAAGACAGGAAGCCAAAAAGTGATTCAGGGATTGGTCACTCTCTTTTATAGCAACTCCCCTTTACAAGAACCAACTCAGGGTCCCACAAGGACTACCTTATCCCTGCTAAGTGCAGTACTCCTAAGTACCTCTTTCGACATCCCATCTCTTAGAGGTCTGCCGCCTCTTAACGTCATCATACTGAGGGCCACAGCCCTTGGGGACAAACCACATCCAAGCCATAGTGCTTTCCCAACATCCCTATCTCATTTCAAGCTAACACCAATTCACAGCACCTATTGATCACTTACATTTCAACATACTTTGCTACACTTGTAGGAAATTGTGTGATTCTCAGCAATGAAGTTACGATACCCAAAAGCACAGTCCCTCTTATCAGCCTGATAGTGCTGTTGTCATGAAGAATGATGTTTATTGTGATCGCTTGCAGGGTTGTCCCTTCTGTGACTCTCTGGAGTAAGGCTGCATGCTGCACCCCTCCCCTCTGGGTACCATGTTCTGTTTCTCTTTGTCTGCTGAAGTATCTATAGCTATTGGTTTTATTTTTTTTTTCACGATTAACCTTCTCTGTCTTCATATATCTCCCTACCCAGTCTGCAGAGACTCATTTATTCTTTGATTTTTTTCTATTTCTGTTCCATTTTTTCACCTCTATAGGTTAAAAAAATGTTCTGCATTGATCACTCCAGAGAAAGAGAAGAGCGTCTCTGTTATTTAAAGTCCTTGGCATGGTGCCTTCATCCGAAACCTATTTTTAACATGTCCTACTTTTTCATGACATCTCTAAAGAGGAGAGAGACTCCTTGTTTCTTAATGATCCCTTTAATTGATTTAATTTCTTCCTGTTTTGATGGGAATTTGCATATTCTCTATTTGATCGTGTCAGGTTTCTGAGAATCCTTCATTTTGATTAGGAGGGAGAATTTTGGTCACCACCCAACTCCTGTGAACCATAAGATTTTGGGTGAATAAATTAGTTCTGTGGACCTCCGTTGTTCCACTAACACACATTGATAAGCATGCTTTTCCTGAAGATAAAGTGCTGGGTATGATAGCTTAAAAAATACATTTATTAATTTAACATCTGGGATCTATGACCAGAAAAGAGATGGCATGGGCTGAAAATGTAGCTCAATGGTGGAACGCTTCCCTAGCCTTCATGAATCTCAGAGGGGTCTATGTGTATGGTATGGAGATTTGTTTTGTAATAATATCTAGTTCATACATATGTTGTCATCTTTATTAGTGTGTTTCTACCTCACTTTTAAAAGTCAGCTTACATCAGGTTATTGGAATGAAAAGTCCTCGTAGTAATTTAGAGTTTCAAATATCTTTCATATGCATTGTCTAGATTAGTTCCATGGCTAATACATGTAACTAATAAGCCTTGTCTCCTATATCCTTAAAAATTGCCACACTAATTACAATCATGCAGTACTTCCTGTCTTTCGCTCCACTTGTTACCATAATACTCTATCAGGAACTCATTTCCAAGTTTATGTTTAGCTTTACCTTGTTATTTTTAATGGCTGTATAATATTAAACTGTATGGCTGTACTGTAATATATCTAATTATTCACCTACCAACAGAATAAATAGGTTGTTTGCATTCTTTCTTTCTTTCTTTCTTTCTTTTCTTTTCTTTTCTTTTCTTTTCTTTCTTTTCTTCTTTTTTTTTTTTTTTTGGTACCAGGTATTAACTAGGTTGCTTTCAACATCTTGTTATCATTAGCAACTCTGCAGTGAAATTTTGTATGTATATATTCATGCAATTATTTCTGAAAGATATGTTCCTAGAGGTAGGATTGCTGGCCTCTAGGATTTGTTTGTTGTTAGTTTGATAGCAGTGAATCCTAAATCTTTGCATACATAACAATTTTTATTTTAACATCTTATTTATGACAATTGAATTCCTCTTTCTGTGTTTAAAATGTGGCATTGTCCTAAAGTATATCCTTTATGTGATGCAAAAGTTTTAGCTTTGAAAATTTATTTTATGAAAATAAGTATGCCAGGCCTGATGGCACACACCTGTAATCCTATCACTTTGGCAGTGGCAGGAGTGTCACTGTGAGTCCAAGGTCATTTTGCAATGCCTAGTGAGGCCCTGTCTCAAGAAAAAAAAGGAATTTAGATAAGGAAATAAGTAGAAAGCATACTATTTCACTAACATAATAATAATTATTATAATACCTTATTAATTCTGTAATATTAGTAGTAGTAATATTGCCATTTTACTGTTACAGTAATGATAATATTACTTAATAATATCATTATCATTAGAACTAAGAAATTGTTAGTGCTACACATTGTACAAAGTGTTTTAAAAACATTAAAATTACTTTGCTTAATTCTAATAACAGATTTTGATGTAAGTAGTATTTTTTAAATTTTATTTTAGGGAAAAATAATTAAACATAAGAGTAACAGTAAAACAGAGACTCAAAACAGACTGGTAGGAGAATAACAATAATTAATACATTGCGTATGGTTGTCTTTGAAGTAGGTATTCAGAGCACAAGATATAGGCATGAAACATTGTCCAAGCAATACCAGCACAAACCTTTCTTTTCAGTGAACTAAGAGAAATTACAGAGAGCCCTTGCCAAACCTTGTTGAGGTCCCGGAAGTTTAATCCCATGGAAAAGCTATTGGAATTCTAGTGAGATAATTCCAATCTACCACTTCCAGTACAGCTGAAGGTGAGAATAAAGACACCGAGATATATTTATAGTTGTGGGGAGCCAATGGGGTGCGAAGTCCAGCTGGGGTGATGGTTAACTGGAACAAAGGCCTCAACCCAGGGCCGAACCCAGGTTTTATTTATTCATGAAGAAGGCAGTGGTTCGATGAGTGACTGTGAGAAAGGCAGGAGATAAGTGAGTGCTGTGAGCTGGGCTAGGTAGGAGGCTGGAAATCACCTCTACAGGGAGAAGACTATGCAGAGAGAATAATCTGCATAATACAATTTGAAGTAGTATCTAATGTTTTGGGGTCAGCACTTCATCTCTGATGTGTAATCTTTTATGCCTTGGGAAGTTACAGCTGCTTATCTCCAGGCTGGATCCCAGCTAACACTGTGGAGCCTTGGTCTCCTTCCCACCCAGCTCACACATCTGTTTTGGGAATTACGGGAGCTGGGAAACACTGCCCTGTCAGCTTGCTTCAAAGGCTACACATCAGCACCTCTGCCAGACCAATTTACATTGCCTAAAGCCAGCTGAAGAGATACAAAATCCTAGCCAGCTCTGTACCTATCAGCACATGGAAATAGGGCCAGGTTTAGACGAAATGGAGATACCTGCTCTTCTTTCAAGGAAACTCATCCAGTTGATTTTCCACAAACTGTATTGCTATCTTAACTACCATATATATATATATAATTTTCATTTTCATTTTCATTTTCTTGTCCTTCTTTTCCTCTTTCCCCCATCAGTTTCTCTTTTCTTTTGAACAATATCTTCCCAATCCATAATATCTATTATACATTTTGGTTCTTATTTACTGATTTAGCTTCTCACACTAGGGAGGTAATATGACGTTTATATGTGTGGATCAGATTTATTTCACTTGTGAGTATGGTCTTGAGTTGCATCCATTTAACTATAAAATTCTCAAGTTTATTCTTCTTTATGGCTGATTAATATGCCACTATATAAGATACATCTTTTTTATCCATTCCTCAGTGAATGAGCATCTGAGTATTTTTCCAAGACCCAGACATTACAAATTGTGCTGTTACAAACATTGGTGCACATCTATCACTGTGGTATGATGTTTTTAATTCTTCTGGAAAGATAATCAGAATGGGAATAGCTCTGTTGAATGGGACCTCTAATCTTAGTTTTTAAAGGACTCTCCACACTGATTTCCACGTGGTTGCACCAGTCTGCATTCCCACCAGCAGTGGAGAAGGGTTCCTTTTTCCCCACAACCCTACCAGCATCTGTTACTGGTTTATTTCTTGATACTAGCCATTCTTTCTGGGTGAGAGTGAATTTGAGTGTTGTTTTAATTTGCACCTCTCAAATGACCAATGATATTGAACATTTTTTCATGTATTTGCTTGCTGTTTGTATTTCTTTATCTGAGAAGTGTGTATTCATCTCAAATGTTCATTTTTGGATTGGGTCTTTGAATTTTGAGGGCCTGATTTTTTTAAAATTTTTTATATGTTCTAGATATGAGTCCTTTGTCTGAGGGACAAAAGGGTATAATTTTTTTTCTCATTCTTTGATTTGCTTTTTCAGTCTGTTGATGATTTCTGTTGTTGTGCAAAACCTTTTTAATAGGGTAAGATCCATTTATTATTTGTAGTATTTTCCATGCATTCTGGGGTTTGTTCATGAAATCTCTGGTTAATCCTATGTCTTCAAGATTTCTACCTATTTTCTCTTCCAGTATATTTAGTGTTTTTGTTTTAATATTTAGATCTCTGATCCATTTTGACATTAGTTTAGTGCATGGTGATAGGTGTGGATGTAGTTTTAGTCTTCAGCATATGGAAACCAGTTTTTCAGCACCATTTATTAAAGAGACTATCTTACTTCCAATAAATATGTTTGGCTCCTTGGTCAAACACAAGGTGACTGAGTGTGTTTGTAGTTGTGTCTGTACCTTCTAATCTGTTCCACTGATCCTCATGTCTGTGGTTTTTTGTTGTTGTTGTTTTGTTTTCTTGTTTTTCCAATACCATGCTAATTTTATCATAGTAGCTTTGTAGTATAATTTCAGGTCAGGTATTGTGATGTCCCTGTCTTGCGTTTGTTGCCCAGAATTGCTTTTACTATTCTAGGTCTCTTCTGGTTCCAAATGAATTTTAAGAATGTTTTCTTTAGTTCTATGAGGTATGCTAGCGGTATTTTAATTGGTACTTCATTAAATCTGTATAACACTTTTGGTAGTAAGGTCATTTGTACTATTTTGGTTCTTCCTACCCATGAGCAAGGGATATCTTTCCATTTTCTGATATCCTCTTTGATCTCCTTTTTTGAAGAGTACCATATTTTCAATGTAGAGTTCTTTTAATTCCTTTGTTATATTTATTCCTAAGTATTTCATTTTTTGGATGCTATTTTAAGAGAGTGGTTTACCTAATTTCTCTTTCTGTGAGTTTGTTGTTTGTGCATAGAAATGCTATTGATTTTTGAGTAGTGACTTTGTATCCACCTACATTGCTGAACTTGGTAGTTAAATGTATAAGTCTTTTGGTGGAGTTTTTGGGTCTTTTGTGATATTTTAACTTCTTCTTTTCCTATCCTTGTTCCTTGTATATCTTTCTCTTGTTTAATTGCTCTGGCTAATGTTTCCAGAACTATATTAAATAGGAGTGGTGATAGTGGATGTCCTTGTCTTGTTTCTAATTTCAGAGTGAAAACTTTCAGTTTTAACCATTTAGTATGATGTTCTTGGCCCTGTTAATACAGTGTATTATGCTTATTGATTTACGTATGTTGAACCATCCCTGCATCACTTGGATGAATCTTACTTGGTCATGATGTGAAATCTTCTTGATAGTTTGCTGCATTTTGTTTGCCTGTATCTTTTTGAAAATTTTTGCTTCTATGCTCATTAGGGAAGTTTGCCTATAGGGTTGTTTCGTTTTGTTTTGCTTTTGTTTCTTCTCTGGTTTTGGAATCAGGGTAATAGTTGCTTCCAGGAATGTTTTTGGATGTATTTCTTCCCTTCAATTTGCTTAAAGGGTCACTTTGTAAATTTTTTGTAGAATTCAACAGTGAATCATCAGAGCCTGGGCTTTTCTTTGCTGGTGAATTTTTAATTAAGTTTTTTATTTCATTGGCTGGTATCAGGCGATTTAGAATTTTTATAAAATTGATTTAGTTTTGGCATGGTGTAAGTAGTATTACCAACCCCATTCCAGGGACTAGGGAACAGAATCTTAAAAAGATTAAGCAAGAATTCCAAAGATGTACAGTGACTACATAGAGAATCAGAGAGCTAAACCTGTGTAGCCATCAGAACGCACAATTTTAACCATTACACTAACTTCCTATGAAGTATACAAAAAAGAAATCTTGGATGCAACCTATATATCAGACATTAAGAGAATAATTAAATAATTATGACATATTCATATAATAAATATTATACATACCCGTTAAACCTGTGCTCACAATTTGTTACTATGACCTGTCTGATATTAAAATAATATGGTGATGATCCCATATTTGCTTTTTATAAAAGTAAATGAAGCTAGTACTTTTTCTGAGCATTAAAAAGCTAGAAGAGGAGAAGACAAGATGGCGGACTGGTAGGTAGCAGGAGAGAGACCCTCTCTGAGAGAGACAGCTCAAATGCCAGAATAAAACACCCTGGAGAGACCCAAACAGAGAGAGATGGACTCTCACAACCCACGAAGAAACTAAAGTGCAAAAGACCGCTCAAATATGAGGTCCTGGGGCTACTATTACTGAAGATAAGATCACCAAGCACGGCGCCCTCCTTGAGCCGCCTGAATCCCTGCCCGACCTGAACAAGCGATCTGCGCTGAAGCGACTGGCTTGAGCCGCTGGAGTGCAGAGCTGAACAGCCCTGCGTGCAGCTTGCCCGGACCGGCCCTGCACGCGACCCACCCAGAGGCACCATAAACTCCCACCGTAGCCGCGCTGAAGTTGGAGGTCGGGGAGCCCAGCAGTTCTCGGGGACACGGTGAGTGATGGGAATAAGACCCTCCCACGGGGAAGGGGAAACCAACTGGACGACATGTTGGATTTGGGCAGGACAGCCCTAACTCCATAAGGAAGTGGCTTCAGCTGGTTGCTCCCCTCGCCGAGCGGATTAGTGGAATCTGCTTGGACTAGGCCGTGCCCCTGAGATCAGTGCACACTGACGCAGTGAAGGCCTGCAAAGGTTGACTGGCCCAGAAGGGAGGAGCTAGCGCACACTGCCCGTGGGTGAACTTTAATCTCTGATAACCTACAGAAGAGGGCTAAAGCTCCTAGCCTGCGCCCTCTAGAGGAGCCTTAACCAACAATAAAAGAGTCTGGGAATTACACTGTACACTTGTATGGAAGGAACCAAAAACATGACGAAAGGGAGAAATAAGAAAACACTCCCAGCCCCCAACCCTGAGAACATTGATCCAGGAGAGGCAAATACAAAAGAGATTGAGGGCAGCAAAAATGCAACATCAAACACAGCATTAGTGGACATAAAGAGATATCTTCAGGACTTCGTAAGTGGGACCAAAACTGAAATATTAATTCAAATTAAACAAGAGATAAGTAGATTAATAAAGAAGGGCTGGGCACCTCTCAAGAAGACACAGACAGAAGAATGGAGGAACACAAATGGAGAGAAAAATTTAATGAAGAATTCAGGAAAAACCTAGAATTTATGAAACAGATTCAAAGAGATTATCAGGAAATTAAAGACTCGATAGAAAGCTGGCAAAACTGCTTGAAAGAAACCAAAGATAGACTATCAAAAATTGAACACAGGCTTGCAATATGGGGTCATGAAAGGGAAGATCTCTTAAAAATAACAAGGGAGCAGGCAGTAAAGATACAAAGACTGGAAGATGACAAGAGGATCTATAACTTAAGAATAACTTAAGAATAAAGTATGTGAATGAAGAAGCAGGAATCAAACCAGAGGAATTACAAAGGCTATTCACAGAAATTATTAAAGAAAATTTCCCAAGCATAGAAAAAAGAAATGATATGCAGAGGTATGAAGCATACAGAACTCCAGCCACCTACAACCCAAACAGAGCTACACCCAGACACATAATAATCAAGATCCC